>PITA01019492.1:0-37391 GCA_004023965.1 Spilogale gracilis | reverse complement strand
TCATCTCACAACCCTGGCCTCTCTCAGTGAATCCGCCTCTGGGACAAGCCTGTATCTTTCAGTCTATTCACCAAAGTCGCAAAAACGGTAGGTTTCCCCCCTTTCTGTCACTGATTTAGTGGTTTTTTTCCAGCTAAAAATGCCAGGAGGTTCCAAACATTGCGGCACCACCTGTGAACTCTGGGCCTGCAGCCTGGGAGGGAGGGGAGCAGCCAGGGGTGCAGGGCTGGGGCACAGTCGGCTAGACTGGTGAGACCTACCTGAGTCTGCAGTCTAGCGACAATGTCCTTCCGGGCTTTCATGACGGCGTCCAGCTTCCCTGACACCATGATGGAGAGGCCCTGGTCTTTGGCAAGAGACAGCTCCAGATGGGCACCGGTCCTCTGCATGATCTCCAAGCAGATTTTTGCTTGTTCACCTTCTCCGAACTGGTTCATGTCCTTGTATTTTCTCTCCTCCAGGGGTACATGGAACACCTGCTCAGGAAAGGTCAAATAGGGAAGGTGAAGAGATCAAGAGATGGGAGAGTGTGTAAGTGTCTAGGCGTTGAACATACAGAGTAAGGAGCCTGAGTTTACCCACTCCTAAGTGTCCCACTCCTCTCCCTGGCCAGGGCAGAGAGGCAGGCAGGAAGCACCGGGGGCAGGAGGCTGGCGCTCCAGGGAAGAGAACGACTCCCTGACACAAACCGACCCAAAGGGACGGCACAGAAGCATCAGGTGCCAGTGAGTGGCGCAGAGGACAGAAGTGGTGAGGGGAGAGGGGCTGCGGGACAGACGACACTGAGAACAACTACGCTTGGGGGGGGGTAAGAGCAAACGGTGAGGGCAGTGAACAGGGGCAGGCAGGAGAGAAGTATGAGCACTGTGGGGTGCAGTCCAAACAGGAAGAAAGGGAGGGGCCAGGTCCCTCTGCCCACTCTGCAGCAAGAGGAAAAGGCAATGAAACAGCGTTCAGGCAGAAGAAGACGTGCTGACCGATGACCCAGCTTCGCTCCAGCTGCTCTCTGGAGAAGGGAGTGAGCAGAGGCAAGGGTGGAAGCAGGAGTAACCAAAATGACTCCTGGTCTTGGGTCTGAACCCCTAAGTAGAAGGTGGTGCGGTTAACAAGATCAGAAAGACTGAGGAGACACCAGTCCCATCTCAGACAGCCACCAGAAAGATGGAAAGATCCAGGATGCAATTGGTTAGGAGTCTCGGGTTCAGGGAGGGCACTTCTCAGCCCATGGGTGGCAGGTAATCGGCAACCATGACCCAACACAAGTTCACACAGAGACAAGTGCTTGGCCTGCCAACGTCCCACCTAAGGTAGCAAAGAGATGGGCTTGATGAGACCAAAGAAAGCCCAGAAAACAGGGTCGTGTGCACCACGAGAAGACTTGCTTTGACATGCGGGCAAGAAGGCCGTGACGAGAGACAAGTTCTTGTTGGGGCTGGTGACATGGAAAGCCACTTTGAGCAGCTGGGAGCAGAGATGGGTCTGCGGTGGACTGAAGAGCAGCGGGAGCCAGGACTAGACGGGGAGCACGAGCACAGCTTCGCCAGCAGTGCAGGCGGATCTAAGCCGAAAGCCCAGCCCCTCCCAGCCACATGCCCCCAAAGCACGCTCATTCGTGTGTGTTCAAAACCCTTTCCATCAGATGCTACCACTTCCTACTTGGAGGAGCAGGTAAGGGAAGAAAGGGGTTTCTACCTGAGTGATGACAGAAGCTTTGATGGGCCGGATCTTGTTACCCCAGGCGCCAGCAGGCTCCTGGGCGTTTTCCAAGCAAGCTGATTTCTCCGGGAGTGGAGGAAAGGCATCTTTGTAGGTTGGAGGGTCGCTCTCCTCTTCTGAATTTAAAGTAGCAACTGGACCAACCAACAAAGATTAACAGGAAATACAGTGCTTTCAACATTAGACAAAAAAACACTTGGGAGAGTTTTAATATCCAGAAAGAAGAGAAACAAAACATTAATTGCTTGAGTGACACCCTGCCCTGAAATCCCTTCATTCAGTGATAGGAAAGCACTCCAGGAGGTCCCCAGGCCCAGCGCGTGGCCTGGAGAGGTGGCCTCCCCCGTGAGTAGTTAGTTCGGACACAGGTGGCCCACTCCTCCCTGAACAGCGTGAGCCCCTTGAAAACAGGCCTTACCACAAAGAATTTAAGCCCCAGAACCTTCTGACCCTGTACCTAAAAAATCACAACTATGACAACCACTGGCACACAACCAGCCCTTAAATTTGCAGAACGGAATCACGTTGCCACTTAGCGCTGCCTGGTAAGGACCGCCTTTCAGGCCTACTCCAGCCGACTCCCTTGCGCAGCGCACGGCACTGAGAACAGGCCTCGCGGGGGAGCTGCCGTCTCTGACCCCCGCCCCCGCTGCCCAGGAGTCACAAGGGCATGAACTGCCTCCGACCCCCACGGTGCCCTCATCACTCATGTTTTTGTCCCACTAACCACAGCTCCGTGAAAACAGGAGTGTGACTGCTTCGGATCATCCCAAATGCCCCGGCAATGGCAGGACCCAATGAAAACCACTGTGAACGGATGTGCACAGCGAGCGGGGAGATGGCCTTCGGGGTCAGGCAGGCCGGCGTCCCACCCGGGGCTCAGCACCTCCAGCAGGGAGATGGCCTTCGGGGTCAGGCGGGCGGGCGTCCCGCCCGGGGCTCAGCACCTCCAGCCGCGCGGCTGTGCTACCCTGGGACGCCAGTGAGGACTCCGGGCTGACAAGCAGCTGCGGCCTGTCAGAGCCTTGCCTCCCCCCGAGAAATGCAGCCTCCACGGGCCTCCCCCAGAGAAATGCAGCCTCCACGGGGCTGGAGCGTCAGGGAGAAAGACGGAGTGTGGCAGGCACTGTGCACCATCTGGGTCTCAACCACTGCCCTAGAAACAAGCACTTACAACACAGCCAGTGTGACCAACAAAGTAAATTTTTAATTTTAATTACACTAAAGAACAGACTTTTGAGTCAGTTAATCTACTCTTTCAACTGAAAATTTTATACAATTCTACATACAGCTGAAACAGATGAACCTTTAGCATTCAAATCAAACTGCCTTATCTTTACAGATACTAGATTTTGAAGGATTTCAGTTCAGCATACCTGGGGGACAGTGATTTTTAAAAAGCATCTCATTTTAATGACCAAGACTTAAAATCACTGGCTTTTCACAAAGAAAGAGGTCCGCACTTCAAATCTTTCTGTACCCAGATGTACCCGTCACTCCCGTCCACTGGTGCCCCGCACACGAGGGCCGTGTGGGCAGCGGGAAGCGGAGCAGGGAGGAAGGGGGAGGCCAGGCTTCACCCCAGAGCTCCAGCCCCAAAAGGCACTTCTCAAAGGCCGCAAGGTCTGACAAGGACTGGGGAGGAGAACGTGGGAAGACAAGCATAAAAGGGCGGTCACCTTTGATTTGCTGGGGAGCCAGCCCACTCCGGTGTTCAGCAAAGCTCTCTTGGGTCAAAACTGCAACGGAGCTCATGGCTGATCTCGAGCCGACGCGCAGTCCGGGTGAACCACTGTGCCGGGCGTGCGGGAGGCGGAGAGGAAAGAATCAGGGCAGAGGCACACCGTTAGGCTCAGAGTTTTCGTCAAAGGTTTAATTGTTTCACCAGCAAACCACACCATTTTCTTCACTTGCAACGTCTGATACGAGATACCCAAACTTTCAGCAAATGAGGAAAGGAACAACGCAAATGAAGGACAGTCCCTGGACAATTCTCCCTTCAGAGGTTATCCTGTAAGTGAGGAGCCAGAGGCCCCAGCTAAGGGCTCCAGTCCCACGATGTCTGGGACCACAGAGACAGTCCAGTCTGCAGGGCAACCTCTGGAAGGTTCTCCTAACAGCTATCTCGGTTATTTTGTTAATTTGTTCATCCCACATGCCTCCTGATGCTTATAAAATACACCAGGTGACAGCGGCTACAAGCAGCGATCAGCCCGCCTCTGCGAGGATGGCGGGCACGGTCAGCGAGGCCCAGCACACCGCATAGCCTGGTGAGGCCCGCAGGCCCCAGGGCGCCAAGAGCAGTCTCTCAGCGCTCCCAGGCAACGATGTTAACAGCAAGAAGCGGTGCTTAGATGCCTCTGCCAGACGCCGGTTGGTTATTCTCTGATGTCCCAGCTCTCGGGGGTCCGAGAGGACCAGGACCGGTGGAAGCGGCCCCAGGGCACACAGCTCCTCAGTTCAGGGAGGGCACTGGCCGTCTCTGCCTCCAGACCCCACTCCTGAGTGCCGGGGTGCACCGTGGGGCTCGGGCTCACTCGGGCAGGTGCGTTCGCTCCCTCCCTTCGGCTTCTGGGTGGGCTTCCTGCTACTGCGACGAGGACGAGCCCACCGGCTTCACGCCACACGCACCAAGCGTCTTGCTCCACCACCATGGCAAAAAGCACTGAGAGAGCCAAGTGATGTAATGAGAGAGGGTTTTTGCGTAATTTTCACAGCTCGGTGAGACCTTATCCCAAGTTCAAGAAATTTAAGGTTTGCGTTCCTCAAGAGAAGATCCAAATTCATATTTGAGAGAGAAAAGGCTTGAAACGAGGTGGAAGCCAGATGACACATGTGAAGAGCACCCGTGGACACGGCCCCCCTTTCCTGACAGCAAGTCTCTCATGAGCCACTAGAAACTTAAGAATAAAACATAACAAGAGAAGGCACACATGCAGCCCAGAGACAAGAAACCTGCAGAAAGGACACTCACACTTACCAGCAAAACGGTCAGTAGCCAGAGAGTCCGTCCTGAGGCTGCCTTGGTCAGCCTGCCAGCTTTTGCTGTGTGCGACAGGAAGGGAGGGCGGACAAGAAGCCAGAGGGAAGTCACTTATCTGCATTCTAGAACCCAGATCCTTTTACCTCCCAACCAAAAGAGGGCAAAACGGGATCTATACTTGGCTTACTGATACTAATATTTAGACAAGTTTCTTGGGGAAAAAAGGGAAGCTCTGCCCACAGGCCACTAGCTTCAAACAAAACCTATCACAGTAAAATCTAAACCAGCCAGAACTTTGAGAAGGCAACTTTTTTATGGACCAGAGGGAGTGGTCCTTCACGCCAAAACTTTTAAATTTGATCATTTTAAAGCAAAATATTTACAAAATTGATGGTTCTTCTGCATGGCTGAGTAACTTCTCCTGTACTCCACTTAATCTCTGACTGCTGTGCCAACAAGGCGGAAGATTCGGTGAGACTGTGCTACGACGCAAAACAGAAGACGGACCTGGGGGGGGGGCGGTCCTGAGCTCTTTAGGGTGACTGACGGCTACTGTCTTTATGAGCTCACTGTGGGTTGTCGTTACTTTGTTCTCGCTGCTGTCCTGTAAAAGGCCTTCGGGCCCTTCTAATCCACTGGGGATTTAGAAACCAGGCCATAAAATAGAAGGGTTGGAAGGAACCTTCAAAGGCTGTCTGGGGAGGACCAAGAACTACCCTGTGAAGTAAGAGGGTGTGGGTCATCTTGCCTTGGGGACTCCGGGATAAGGAGGCTTCCAGGTAGGCTACCTGACACTTTACACAAACACCACACACACTCAGTCAAGTCCAAGGAGATGGACTTTACGATGGGGGTAAGGTAGGTGTCCTAAATGGGAGAATAGACAACAGTAATAAGAACACCGACTACCTAACTGGAGAATAGCATCCCCAAATCTTGCCCATAAGACGCGTAATTCAGAAACTAGGGAGACAGTTTATGGCGATCAGGGGTATACCAATAGACTCTAAATTTAAGAGGGTCTCATTGTCCAGCAGTTTGAATCACACGGGGAAAGCGCCAGAGCCGGAGAGGCCTTGGCTCTCTGGGGCCCGAGTCCTACCAGACACTCCTATGTACCGAGACGGAGGGAGAAAAATGGAGATAAACTGACCAAGACAACTTTGAGAATCTTCCTCCAACAACTTTAACCCAAAACTTCTAAAGATTAAGGCTTTTCTGTGAAATCAAAGTTATCAGACGAGCATATCCACAAGCAGATTTCGACAAGGTGTAAAAGGGGAGCACTCCCTGGGATTCCAAGTGTGTAAGCCATGCACACTCAGCCAGGCTAGGCACAAGACGGAGGTGCTCTAGGTCAAAGTGCCAGGAGTGAATCCAGAACCCAGTGTCCAACCTGCTCGCCTTGCCCAGAACTCCTACTTGGGCAGCGCCCACTCTTTCACTGGCTGACCTTGCACCCCAACAGCCCCCCCTCCAGGTCACGTCATGTCACCTCCAAACCCACACACATCCACCCCCAATAACCCAGCTTCTCCACATGACCGCCTATGTTCACACCCCCTTCTCTGGGTTTCCACTGGCCAGCCCTCCTGCCTTTCTGGACCAGGGTCAACACTGCTTGATGACAGCCACTCAATAAGCCTGTAAAGTGTGGTCACTGGCCATGTCCCTTCCAGCCGCAGTTCTGGAAGGAGTAATTCCCACCCCGCACCTAGCGTCACCTAAGATAAGACCAGGTCCTAAAGGTCTCTTCTGAGACAGCTCACACACCTTTCACCAGTCCATCCCAGCCAGCTCTTCTCAAACTCCTCAGTCCAAGAGGCTCAAGAAAAGGATCACCAATCCCACTGACCCGACTAATGTGTGGGAGGGAGGGGCTGTTCCAGAGCTTTTAACGCCACCCCCACCCCCCGAGTGTGTACAGGTCCTCAAGCAGCAGGACACAGTGGCTCTCCGGAAACTCTAGGCTTGCCCGACAGGATCCCCTGGGTCCCCAGTCCCCAGATCTCCAGTGGCAGTCTGTCACAGCGGGGAACGAGTGGATCCCAACAAGCAGCACAGTTAACAAATGGGACTCTGGTGTCATCAAATAAGATGGCTCATGTTCCTATAAGCTTCACAAAACCCCATTTTTTCAGAATCCACTTCAAACACATACCTGATAATGCATATGTAAGTGCAGGCCTCCCTCTACCTGAGGCTCTGGGCTAAGACTGTAGAAAGGCCACTGTCAGCGCTCCTGACATGCTCGCAGCATGACCAGCCACCAGTCTCTACTCCAACAAAGCAGCGCCTGAGCAACTGTCCACGCTCCACGCCACCCAAACCTGCTCCCCACCAGCCTCGCTCTGCCTTCACAGACAACACCCAACAAGATGACTCCCACTCCGAGCCCTTGGACGACCTCACCACTGATCCCTGCTATCTTCGGTTCTCAGGGGACCTGACACAGGCCCCATTATCCAAGATTAGAGACATGCTCTCGTGGTTCCTCACCTCATCTCGTAACCCTGCTCCAATCAGGCTGGAAAGGGACCTCGGGCACCGCCTGACTGCAGTCTGACGGCCGCCAGAGAGGACTGCACGGCTTTCCAAGGGAGCCCCGCTTCACCTTCACACAGCTGTCAGAATCGTCTGCCTCACGCAGTGCCAAGATTCCCAACTCCTTGCCCACTCTTGCCACAGAGAACAAGGCCACTCTTCTAGAAGGCTGCTTCAGACATGGGAAGCCCTTTCTCCTCCAGTTCTTCCCAAGATCGCTCCAATCGCTTCCTCATTTCGGTTGCTCTCAACTACTCTCCCTGCAGGAAGCATTCAGATCCATTCAAAGCAAATCTCAAACTATTCTCACTGTGGATTTTAAATCTTACTTCTCAGACTGTAAGTGTCTGGGGGTGGGTGGGGAGGGGACACATCTCAAAATATAACTAACGCAGCAAACAGAACTAGACGGAAAGGCAGGCAGGCAGGCAGAAGCAGAGATTCTTCTCCTGCATCCCAGAGAACTGTCAGGCACTCCGAGCGCCGCTGGGGGAATGCAAAGTCGTAGGACATTTGTGGATTACATCTGAAACTCGGTCTTAACAAATATACAACAGGAATATCGTAAAGGAACAATTTTCCTTCTCTGCCAGAACCACTTGTTGATTCCCTCCCGACGTTCTGCCGATTACATTTTCCGAAGGAAAAGGCTTTGCAAAGAAGTAACAGCTCGCAAAGGACTTTCTTCTCAGCCACCTGATGACAATCCCCCTGCTTCACGTAACTAGACAAGCCTGAAAACGGATGACAATAAACGCCTCCAGTGGAAACCCAGGACTCCTTTCCTCTTCTTCCAAAATTAAAACTATTTACTTTTATCCTCACACTAAACCTGCAAAGGAATTCCCCCCGCCCCCCCGCAAATCCTTCTCAAGACCCGCAAGCCAAACTTGAGAACAAAAACGAATTCTCCGGGGGCGGAGAGTCCCCCAAGGCGCGCGGCCCGGCGGGGCCAGGTGAGCCGCTGCTCCGGGCCGAGGGCGGCCCCCAGCCCGCAGGAGGAACTCTCGCAGATGCCACCTCAGCAGGCCCTCCCACAGGCCACGCGAGCCCGCGGGCGGGGACAGGCTTAAAGGGGCAGGAACGCGCTCGGCCTCCGCGCCTTTCCTCCAAATTCGGTATTTTTCCGTAATGTAGTTTTCGTGCGCGGACCCGGGGGTGCGTCCACGTCGCGCGGCAGCCCCCCAGGGCAGCGGGCCCACCCGCCCACACCAATGGGCGGCAGGTGGAGGTGCGGCTGGCCCGCAGCGGCCCCGCCACTGTCCCGGGCCCGGCCCTGCCCTTCGGGACCCGCGCTGCACCCCTGGCACCCCCCCTCCCCCGCCCCGTCCAGGCCGGGGGAGGGGCGCGGAGGTGGGGGGGGAAGGGAGCAAGTCGGCGGCCGGACGCCCACGTCACCGGCCCGGGCCTCAGGTCGGCCGCCCCTCCCCCGCCCCGGGCTGGGGGGTCACGGAGAGAGCGGGACCCCAAGGGCCGCTGTGTGCGTGCGCGAGGGGCGCGAGGGGCACGGGGGGCACGGGGGGCGCGCGGGCCAGCGCCACCGACTCGGAAAGTTTCTCACTCTTCCCCAGCCGGCGCCGTGGCCCATGCGCAGTGCTGACACGTAGCCGCCCCCCCGGGCCGGGCCGCGCCGGGCGCCGGGCGGGCAGGGGGCGCCGCGGAGTGGGGGGGGACAGGCGCTCGCGGCCCCTCCCCCGCCCGGCGCTCCACGTCGGCAGCCCGCGCCCCGCCCGGCCCGCGCCCCAACTGCCCCGCGGGGCGCCCAGCCCCCCGCCACCGTCCGGCCCGCGCTCACTCCTCGGGGTCAGCCCGTCCGCGCCGCCGTGCCGCCGCCCGCGCGCCCGTCTGCTCGCCGGCCGCCGCCGAGAAGCCGGGCCGCGCTCCGAGGCCGGCGCCCGGGCCCCCGCGGCTATATAGGGCGGCGGCTCCAATCCCGCCGAGACACGTCAGGCGGCGGCCGCCCCGCCCCGCCGCGCCCCGCCCCCGCCGCCGCGCCCCGCCCCCGCCGCCCCCCGCGGGGTCCCCACTCGCGGCCCCCCGCCCCGCCGCGCGGGGGCCAGCAGCCCGGGGGCAGGGCCCAACCCCGGGACAACTCGGTGGCCTCTAGGGTAGGCGGTGAGGTCGGAGACTTGAGAAGTGCACTGCCCACCACCTCCGGAGCGCGGCGTGGGGACCCGCAGCGCTGGTCGGCCCGCTCGGGAAGCCAGGTCACCAGCAATACTGCCCGCCTCCCCACCCAGAAAAGCAGCAAGAGACCGCGACGGGCAACACAAAGCAAATTGAGTGCTGTCCCCCTGCCTATACAGAGATGGACGACGAGCTGGCTCTAACCCAACTCCAGGCGAACACAGCCCATGCCCCAAAGTTTGGAGCAGCTTCCCTGGGAGGTTCAGTTCCTGTGTCGCTCGTCACCTCCGCAAAATATCCCTACTCTCTGGCTACGACTCTGAAAAACCCTTTCAACAGCACATTATTTCCGCATGGAGGTAAGAATGGGTGGGCCTACTATGTGCCCAACCCAAGATCCAGGGGATGACAGATCCCTACCCTCTGGGGGCTTCCGCACTAGCCGGTGAGATCGGCTCATCAGGTTTGCACTCCTTGTAGAGTAACTGCCCTGTTTGACTTTTTAAAATCAAGGGTGGTCCGGCCCAGGAATCTCTGGACATTAGTTTGTTCCTCCGACCGAAGTGTCCCGAACAGAATCCTGCATGCATTATGAGTGTGCCAAAGAAACTGAGGCCACACCGGGCAAGAGACCAGGACTGTGGGAAGAGCGAGGTCAGCCTCAGCAGGAAGCCAACAGCCAGGTCAGCACAGCGGCAATTCTCATACAGGTGTTGCTTAGGGTGGGAGGATGACCGGGAGTTTGGAGCGGCAGAAGGCATGACCAGATGTAGTGTTTCAGTGGAACACAGTTAAGGGGGGGGAGGGGTGAGCAGATTGGGCCATGGCAGTTGTTCAGTCCGAAGATGACACCAGCTTTCGGTTGTGGTTGGCAATGGTACATGAACCAGGTGGCCAGATTCAGAAGGTAGTAACAAGTTCCTCATTAACTGGAGGCAGAGCATGACAGTTGTTAACAATGGCACTGAGAGGTGCCTGGGTGCCTCAGTCGTCCGGGAGCCTGGGGGATCAGTCATGAAGCCTCTGCCTTTGGCTCAGTTCAGGATCACAGGGTCCTGGGATCGAGCCCCACACCAGGCTCCCTGCTCAGTGGGAAGCTTGCTTCCTCCTCTCCCACTCCCCCTACTTGTGTTCCCTCTCTTGCTCTGTCAATAAAAGAATGGCAGAGAGGTTCTTAGCCGCCTGCATGCACTGAGATTGGAAAACTGAAGGAAGACTAGACTGGAAAGGGGGGAGTGTGATGCACAAACTTGCCTTGGGGATGTGATGTGAGATGCCCAGTAGATGGTCAAGTGCGGATGTCAAGTAGGAAACTGCATGTGCAAGCTGAAGGTCATGGGAGAAGCTCAGCCCAGACATGAGGAACCCTCATGATATCACTAGGGGAGAGAAACCAGTGAGGCAGTCAAAAATCCACCCTGTAGAGTCAAGGACATGATCATCAAAGCAGTGCCCTAAGTCCCAAGGATGGGACTGGACAGGTGGCATACCCTTAGATCTGGAAGAACATCGGGAAGCAGCAAGTTCTTCAGCATCCCTTACGACGCTATTAGTGTTGGTAGGTGGTCCTTCAGTGGAGACTAACCAACCGGCAACTCAGACAGGTGTATGTTGTTGTTTTGTTTTTGAAGTCTCAGTACTGTATGTATATGTGTATGTGTGTGGGGGGGTGATAAGGAGGGAGGAAGAGGGGAGGGATCCCTAAACAGCTGGCGCATCAACTGTCAAGAAACTTCCAGTGGAGCTTGAAAGTGACCACAGTCAGAAGCTCACACAGTAGCTGGTGCACAGAAGGCCTTAAGAGACGTAGAAAGACACTGTAAAATCAGATGTTGAATTTGTGGTACAAACCATCCCAGGATGCTTCTTTGCTGATAATTATGACCAGCTTTTCTTCCCAGCAAGCTTCAGTGCATTGAAACTAATAGTTTGTAGAGGCAGATTTTGAGAGGGCTGGGTCTGGCAACAGTCACACCAGATAACGTGTGAGGAAACCCTCCATGGCTACCTCAAAAAGTGAACATCAGTCTGTGACATGTGGGTTTTCAGCCCTAAGAGGACACGGGAGATGTGGGCTTGCTCAACTTAAAATTTAGAACGGCATCCCCCAGCCCCTTAGAGCCATGACCCTGAAAAGAACTAACTCTACACAGAAGGCTCGCCAATTGGGGGAAAAAAGGAAGAAAACAAACCCACCAGCATAGAGACTTTCCAATCTGCTTTACCAGGTGGTGGGAGCTCCCCTTAAGTACCACAACCACGGACTAACACTCAATAAAGATTTTGGGCTCAAGTCCTTACAACCCCATCTTCCTAAGACCCCCTAGCCCAAATCTAGGAATTAGCAAAACAGAAAGCAACCCCACTCAACAGAAAATAAACCTCATACCAGGCCAGAGACCATATCCACAAATCTATCCATACTTTAGATTCTGAAGCCCAAAATTCAGAAAATAAGACTAAAATTGTATTAGACTCAAGAACTTTAGATGACAGAACTATCAGATTGAGACTCCTATAAAAAAAATCCTGGGGCATCTGAGTGGCTCAGTTGGTTAAGCGACTGCCTTCGGCTCAGGTCATGATCCCGGAGACCCGGGATCGAGTCCCACATCGGGCTCCCTGCTCGGCGGGAAGCCTGCTTCTCCCTCTCTCACTCCCCTTGCTTGTGTTCCCTCTCTGGCTGTGTTTCTCTGTCAAATAAATAAAATCTTAAAAAAAAAAACCAAACAAAATATCCTAAAGTGACTGGAGATCTAAGACATAAAGGTGGCCTTTAAACAACTGTCAAGAGGGGGCCTGGGGGGCTCAGTTGGTTAAGCATCTGCCTTCAGGTCATGGTCCCTGAGTCCCGGGATCGAGCCCCACATCGGGCTCCCTGCTCAGCGGGAAGCCTGCTTCTCCCTCTCTCACTCCCCCTGCTTGTGTTCCTCTTCTAGCTGTGTTTCTGTCAAATAAGTGAAATCTTTAAAAAAGTAAAAAATAGAGACAGAAGTAATGCAAAGGGTTAAGAGCTATAGATAAGAGGGGCGCTTGGGCGGCTCGGTCAGTGATGCGTCTCACTCTTGGTTTTGGCTCAGGTCATGATCTGACTTGTGGGATCGAGACCCGTGCTGGGCTCTACGCTGGGCAGGGAGCCTGCTTGACATTCTCTCTCCCTCTCCCTCTGTGCCCCACACCCCCTCACACATGCTTGCTGTCTCTCAAATTAAGAAAATCAAGAAAAAAAAAAACTATAGATAAGAGAACGAGAAAGTCAACGTATGTCTAATAGAAGTTCTAAAAGAAGCAATCGTAAGGAACAGAGAAGCACTACTGGAAAAACAGCAGGGAAAATTCTAGGATGTAACAATACCCCCTTCCCCCCAGGCAAGAGACAGAACAGGCAGCTAGTGGCATCATTTAAACTAATCCATCCCCAAACATGCCAAAGACAAGAGCAGAACCTACAAGCGACAAGAGAAGAGACAGCTTACCTACAGAGGAACACCAGGAGACAGCACAATGCCACCAGAGGACAGTGAATGAACACCTGTAAACTATGCCGAAGGAGGTACCTGTCGACTCAGAAACCTTTCTCTTTTAAGGACAAGAGTGAAAGAGTCACATTTAGACCAAGAGAAAGCTCCTACTACTGATGGATGGCTGCTGAAATAACCACTGAAGGACAGGCTCCGGCAAGAAGAAAGCGAGAGCCACAGAGTCCTGCCAGGAGGGCTACTGACAAAGAAACCAGTCACCCAGATAAAAGTGAAACAAGCACTGACCACATACTAAACAATAAAATATGGAGGAAATTAAAATACAAAATTAATTAAAATTGTAAGCAGCAACCAAATACAAGGTGAAAGGAAGAAACTGAAGTTGGAATATTTCAGATCATAATTTGAGAAAAGGTTAAAAATACTAATTTTAGACCTTGTTGAATTAAAGATAATTCAAGATAATCTATCTTAAAGATAATCTAGTGAAAGGACGATTTTTAACTTTCAAATAAAAAAACCAAACTGTCGCTGAAACAGAAGTTATGGATTAGATCTAGATTAGTGGATCTACTAATGGATTAGTAGGTTTAGAGATATTCATTACATTATACATGGTTACTTACCAGTTACATTACTTTGTATTAGTGATTATTAACTAAAAACAATGAAAAGAGAAAACAGAACAGGAAGCAGGAGATGTAAAAGATGAGCAAGGCGAATGAAGCACCAAATACGCTGGAAGAAATGAGTCCAGACGTGGTGATGATCTAATGTGAATACAAGACCCAGCTAAAAGCTGATCTAGCCATCGAAGCCATGTGGACACAAAGGCTGGAAAGTCAAGGGATGGAGGAATAGTTCGGGCAAGTCCTAACTGATGAAAGCTGAGCTAGCCATATTAATTTCATATTGACTGTAGAGTAAGAACCAAGAAGGTCAAGATTAAAAAATCCAAGTCAATTCTAATTATGTACACATCAAATAACACAGCCACAAAATATATAAAATAAGAACAGGAAGGTTACTAGAAACTGACCTATCTGGGATTACAAAGACTCAGCTCTTCTGGTAACACAGATGTATGAAGATTTAAAACGGTACAGAAAATGAAAACAATGTAGTAAATAAACCTATTTTACTGGATTTATGTAATCCTTCACCCAATTTTCAGAAATAACAGGTTCTTTTCAATCATAATAGAATTTTTATAAAAACTGGCCAGCAGCTAGCATAAAACAAAAACAAATAGCAAAGAATTAACAGCATAACATTCTCTAAATACAAAATAATCAATTAGGAGTCAACTTAAAATTTTAAGAAGCCTGAAAAACTTAAAAACGTGCTTCTAGGGCACCTGGGTGGTTCAGTTGGTTAAACAACTGCCTTCGGCTCAGGTCATGATCCTGGAGTCCTGGGATTCAGTCCCACATCAGGCTCTCAGCTCCACAGGGAGTCTGCTTCTCCCTCCGACCTTTTCGCTTCTTCTGCTCTCTCTCACTCTCTCTCTCAAATAAATAAATAAATAAAATCTTAAAAAAAAAAACAACAAAACTTGCTTCTAAATAACTCCTGGGTCAAAGAACAAATCTGAAAATATTTAGAACTAAACAATAGGCAGTTCTTTATCCAAATCTGTGGAATCAAGCCAGAGCGTTGCTTGGAGACAAGTTTATAGCCTTAAGCCATAATATTAGTGAAGAGGAAAAAGTAAAAATTTAATCATCCTCTCCTAGAGAGAATAAATACAACTTAGAGCAGAGTCTTTAGAAAGATCCATTAGATCTCTGGCAAAAAATGACCAGTGGGGGAAAAAAAATAAGAACAGGTCTGAACAGGCAATACTAAGAATTCAAGGTGGTCACAACTACAGCAGAGACTCTAAAAAATCATACAAGAACTCTACTAAGACAAGCATTATCAGAAACTTGAGGGCACCTGTGTGGCTCAGTTGTTAAGTGTCTGCCTTTGGATTAGGTCACCATCCCAGTGTTCAGGCTCCCTGCTCAGTGGAGAGTCTGCTTCTCCCTCTACCCCTCCCCACCTCACCCCACCCCCACTTGTGTGCGCTCTCTTTCAAATAAATAAAATCTTAAAAAAAAAAAAAAATCTTACACACACACACACACCTTGAAAATAGAGCAAATAGGCAACTCCAGAAAAACAAGTCACCCAAACTGAGTCTGTTAGAAATGGAGTTTATGTAACCAATCTTCCCCAATTTTCAAAGAAACAAATATAAAGATCTCAGCAGAGAGACAGGACCACATGCTTTTGAAGGATGCCCTAAGAAATTATCTTCCCAACTCACAAAGCTAGGAGACTTTAATATTTCCTAGACAAGAATAATGAGGGAAGAATGTATGAATTTCATCTAAATACTTAATAATCTAGCAAGCTGATGCAGAACGTCAAAACAATGTGTAATGATAATGTCCATTTTATTCCAATAATGCAAGGTGGTACAATATTGGAAAGATTAAGCAGGGGCGCCTGGGTGGCTCAGTTGGTTGAGCATCTGACTCTCGATCTCAGCTCAGGTCTTGATCTCAGGGTTGTGAGTTCAAACCCCACTTTAGAGTCTACTTAAAAAAGAAAAGAAAAGACAAAGTAATTTACCACATTATTACACCAGGGCAAGAATGATTTTATCACCTCACAATTTTCAAATAAAGACTCTGATATAATTTGCCCATTCCTCATAAAAAGAACAAATACAAGGACACTTGCCCAGCTAAATGTTAGGTGCCCACCAGAAGCTGTCATGAGAAGCAGCCACTTCAGGATGGGGGTGAACAACAGCGCTGCAACTGAGCGCTTTCTCTATCTGAACCTATGCCTGAGATCCTGGCCAGGGCAGGAAGGCTAGAAGGAACGCATGAGAACGGGAACAGGCAAGGCAGTGAGACAGGAGCCAGGAGGAGCTATGGATGCACTCAAAGTTTTCTGGAAACAAGATCAGTACACAGAATCAAACATGTTCCAAAACACCAGCAACAAACATCAAAAGACAATCTAATAAGAAAATAGGATTTATGGAGAAGGTTCTAAAAACCTTTCGTCAAAATACAGAAAAGACCTAAAAATAAATGAGAAATGCCATGTTCCACCTAAGAAGACTTAATCATAAAGACCAGACTTCTCCTCTAATCAAACTAGAAATTCATGCAAACACAGCTTAAACCTCAAAAGTAGTGTGCACGTGTGTATATGGAATTTTGAAACCGTATTTTATGCAATTTTTAGGCAAATATTACTATATACCATTTTTATAATACCGTATTGTGTAACAATATCTCTGTATATGTTTTAGAGTATTTACATAGATATTATATCTAAATTTTTTTTAAAGGTCTTATTTATTTGATGGAGAAACAGCGAGAGGAGGGAGCACAAGCAGGGAGCCCGGTGCCCGACACGGGGCTCGATCCCGGGATCTGGGGAAATGACCTGAGCCGAAGGCAGACGCTTAAGGACTGAGCCACCCAGACGCTCCGTAGTCAACAAGTCTTACACAAAAGATCAAAGGCCATGAAGAGCCCATTACAGCTGAGGAAAATAAGGTAGGGAGAAGTTGCCCTCCAGACCAGCCCGCTTTCCCAGCCACGGTAACTCAGACGGCGAGGCGCAGGCCCAGAGAACAGTGGAGCACACGGCGGCACCCAACCAAGACACCCCACCAGACAGCCCTCACTTTGACAGAGGTGAACTTGTGGATGAACTACAACTGGTGCCTCCGCAAAAACTGGTCATGTAGATGAGGAAAGACCGTCACTCCTTACTCGACACCCTTCACAGGGCCTGCTAAGGCTGGAGATGCAAACACCATGAGACAGCAGTCCCACTTTTTTGCTTTTTTTGAAGATGTTATTTTTAAGTAGTCTCTACACCCAGCACGGGGCTCCAACTTCCAACCCTGAGATCAAGACTCACACGCTGCACCGCTGCACCGACTGAGCCAGCCGGGCGCCACGGCGATCCACTTTTGAAAGCACGCCTTCCGGCGGGGGAAAGGGGTGGCTATGCAGCTGCGGGGCTCAGAGCGCCAGGTCAGGCCCAATGGCACCTGCCCACCACTAGGCACAGATCAAGGTGTGTCATTTAGGCGACGTACCCTCTTTGCTTTCGTTGATGACCTGAGGGGACCCAGGAAGTGGAAAACCCTGGACCAGAGGCCACCTCCGAGGCTGGGGGGGGGGGCGGCAGCTGCGGTCCTGGCTCAGAGGCCCTGCGATCCTGTAAGAGGCTGGCTGAGGGACGGGAGCCTGTCCACACCGTCTGCCCTCCTGCAGGGAGTGTGGCGGCTGGGTCCGGGCAAAGAAGAGTCTGTTTTCATCCCGTCCTGAGCGCTCAAAAATATACTAATAAATTCCTTGGAGGATTCAGCTTATTCCTACTTGGCTATAAACCGTAGCGGCACGTTGACTGGGAGCATATTCTAATACTGAACACATCAAAACGAGGTTCCTTTCTTTGGCTCAGAAATGGTATTTATTACTGTAGGGCATCCAACTTGGCAGCCTAGCTCCCTAAAGTGCCAGGTCCAGCGGGGGGGGGGGGGGAGGCAGGCAGCCGGCCGCGGGCTGCAGTCCCCACCACGCCGCTCCCTCTGCACTGGGGGACCGCAGTGTTCTTCAGTGACCCCTACTACTACATTTTCAGTCTTTCTCTTCCACCGAAGTGTCAGCTAAGTCAGTCATCACGGGCGTCCAGGGCGAGGGCAGACTGTGTGCAGAATACCACACCTGTGGTCAGGGCAGGTAAATTCAGTCCTGCTCAGATCCTATTCAGGTCACCCTGGCCAGTCATTTAAGCTCAACTTTTACAAGTTTCCCATTTGTAAACCTGTGGGGCCTTGTAAATTGTTAAAAAAATCAAAGAGGATAAACTGCCCCACAGTAGCTAGCCACCTCACTGTATGGGATATAACATGTAATCCCACTAAACAAATACACTTAATGTAATACTCCAGTAACTTCATGAATACTGAAATGACCACTGTATCTTTATACAGAAGAGTCTAATTGAAGAACATGTGTCAGATAAACACACATTGTAACTCTTTTTATTTTTTAAGAAGGATTTATTATTTATTTTACAGAGAGAGAAAGAGCACGTGCAAGAGAGCACGCACGAGCGAGGACCCCGAGCCCACTCCCCGCTGAGAGCAGAATCTGATGCAGGCCTTGATCTCACGGCCCCGAGATCATAACCAGAACAAAAACCAAGAGTAGGATGTTCAGCTGACTGAGCCACCCAGGCACCCCCACAACTTGTAGCTCTTTTTGAAAAGCGAATGGGACTCAAACAATGAGTTGACTGCCCTTAGCCGTGCTGGCCAGCAAATCCTGGGGCCATGGCTGCTGATACCTGAGACATGGCTAGTCCCAACTGGTGTATGCTTTGGGTCTGAAATACACACTAGACGTTGAAGACTTCATCGGAAAAAACACAACGAAAAACAGCTTGCTGATGACTGGGTATTGACTACATGATGAAACAATGCTCTGGATTGGGATAAACAAAATCTAGAACTTAATGTCACTTGTTTCTTTTTACACTTTTAGGTGGACAGTAGAAATCTTAAAAATCTATAGAACAATGGTGCTACGGTGTTGGTTTTCCAATCCAAAGCAGAAATGGAATCTGAAAAAAAGGTTTTTCTTAATAAACTTTTATCAGTCTTTTTTAAAAGTCCCAAATCAACTTACTATAAATTTCTTATTTAAAATAAATAAATTGGGACTGGGTGGCTCAGTCAATTAAGCGTCTGCCTTTGGCTCAGGTCATGATCCCAAGGGTCCTGGGATAGAGTCCCACATGGGGGGGGGGGAATCCCTGCTCAGCAGGGTGCCTGCTTCTGCCTCTGCTCCCCCTACTTGTGCTTGCGGTCTTGATCTCTCTCTCTCACACAAATAAATAAAATCTTAAGAAAATAAAAATAAAATAAATTTAGATCAGGGGAAGGAATACGAAATGGGTACTGTGTCTGTCCTGAGGGTCTCCTCTGCCACAAACACCCAGGAGTGTGTGGCACGGGGAGCTGTCTCAAAGGCTTCTGGGGAAGAAGTGACCAAGCTTAGCACACAGCATTCCCTCTGAGGAGGACTCCAACAACCCCTTAACAACCCCCAAAAAGGACAGAAGATACAAACACATCTCTTATGAAAGTTCCAGGGAACGTCTGAGTTGTACAACCGAAGATGCATGCTGCAAGTGGGAGGAGATCCTACGTTGTGCTTCTCAGTTTGTCAAAAAAGGAAGCTGGATGAGGGTCAGAAAAGGTACAGGAAAACTGATGTGGCTGGCAGAATAACTGATGAGATCTCTTTGGAGAGCAATCTAATTACATACTGTAACTTAAAATACAAGTACTCTTTGACTCTGTAATTCCTATTTCTTGGAACGTCTCCCACATGCGCTCATATCACGCCAAGGGACAGACACACTGTGACTTTTTTGCAGGAGCAAAAGACTGGACGTTTGTGTTGTCTCTCACAGGGGCTGGGTAAACAGTGATGGTGGGACACAAAGTCTCCTGACGGACCTGCCTAGTGAGCAGGTCTCCGCCACCGGCCGGCCGCCGATGAGGCCCCGTTCCGTGCGCAGACCACCTCCCGAATGCCTGGGACTCCACCTCCCACCTGTGGGGGTACACACCCGCTCCCAAACTTGCTGCTGCCAGTCCTGCCTGTTAATGCACTCACACAACTTAAGAATGCAAAATGAGGAAAGAACACTGAAACGTTTCTATAAACATTAAATTTTATAGAAATTAATCGAAATTCTCAGGGCAGGTTGCTTAAAAAAAATTATGTCAGTTAGGTGAAATTCTTTAAAACCTCAAGGAATGGGACATTCTAACTGCTGTCTTAAGTTCTTGATCCACTTAAAAGAAACTGATGCTGAATGGCGTAGATAACGCAGCAGGAGTTTGGTTTATGTAAGAAGAGATTACGTAGAATGAAGTCCACAGACCCTCGGATACAAGGTCTCAGCCCTGGACCCACACGTCCGTCAGCCAACCATGCAGCCAGTGCCCGTGTCAAGTCACGTGAGGGGCAGCCCTGTATTACATCGGTACACAGGCAGCTGTGTTAGAGAGAAACATGTTTGTATGTGCCTAAATTGTCCATGATTTGCTCCTTGTAGGCTATCCAGGCCGCCGAGACTAGAAGGACAGGGAACACAGAGCCAGGGACCAGGAAACACGGGCATTCAGAGCTCGGTGAAGGAGGGGGGACCGTACAGGCAGACTTGAAAAAGGAGCAACTGTATGAAGTTGGGAGGTAACCACATGTTACATATTTCTTATACCACTTACCAAAAAAGGTGTGTTTTAACAGGTTTGGAAATTAGACAGACATAGGCTTAAGTGTTCCTGAGAGTCAGCTGCGGGCAGGGGCCGCTCTGTATCATACCGTGCTCTTTACTCTTTCCGT
This sequence comes from Spilogale gracilis, assembly GCA_004023965.1. Lineage (NCBI taxonomy): Eukaryota > Metazoa > Chordata > Mammalia > Carnivora > Mephitidae > Spilogale > Spilogale gracilis. The sequence continues at coordinate 17,097 of PITA01019492.1, read as the reverse complement.
GGATACTTCCGTTTGGAGAGGGAAACGAAGAGATTCTATTAAGCAGCATTTGCTACTACAAATCAGCAAAAGGCTGCGTCCCAAGAACTATTTTCTTCGCTGTTTTATTAGGCCACGGTCCCAAGTAAGACTTCTTTGTTGTTCACTTCCCTGTGCGGGGCTGCTGATTACGGAGGAGGTCTTCCACAAGCCCTTTAGGGCCCCCGGGGACCGGAAGCTACCTAAGACTGTCTTCACACACCTGGAGAGTGGTACACAGGGGTGAGTTCTGCCCAGCTCCCAGCACGCAGAGCCAGGCAAAGTGAGGGGCAGGAAGAGACTGCAGAGACAGGTCCTGCCTCAGCAAAAAGAAAAACGCTCCTGAGAGCAAGCAAGCCTCCCGGGACTTGCACTCAAGAGACTGGGCCCAGCTGCTGTCATCAGGCACAAGGCAGCCACCCGCTCAGACCTCTGCTCACGGTCTCCTGCCCAACTAAAGGTGACTGCTTTGTTCCGGGAGCCAGCCTCTGCTGGCAGGTGGAAATGGACCCTGTGACCCTTGGGTCATCTGTGTCTCTGAATGCCATGGTAGCAGGTTTCAGAGCAGCAACAGACTGGGGGCCGCAGCAAGTCCCACCTCAGGGGAAGGTGGTGTGGGGAGGACGGCAAGGGCAGGGACGGATCGCCTGTAGAGGACGGCCCTCGCAGTAACCCCCTCCGTCCTACAATTAAAAACAAAACAAAACAAAACAAAACAAAAAAAATATATATATATATTTTGATTTTCTGACTAAAAATCCCATGAAAACTGTAAGAAACAAAATAAAATTCTAAGGGCAACAACTCACACCTGAAAAATGTTTTTTCTTCCTCCAATGTACACAGAAAAGGTCAGGTCTGTGAGCTAGACTTTTAGCTTGTACTTATAAAACACTCTGCTAGAGATACAAAGTTAGCTAAAGCCATGGGCAGAAATACCTAAGAACTGAACCAGTCCTATCCAAGTGGAAACGTAACGCTTCTCTATAAAAAAACAAACACCAGAAAAATCAAGTCTTTGGATTCTCTCCCGTCCAGGGTATTAAGCCCTGGTACACACTCAAGCGTGACGCCGGACATGTCGCCTCTCTTCACGTGGCCTGTTTCCTCATTTGTCTTATGAGGCGGTGGGGTCCATTATCTCTTCCAGTACTGTTTTTCTGAGTCTGCTCTAGGGAGTGAAGCTCACTTTTAGATTTACAGAATTGCTGGGACAGCTATTCCCCCTAAAGAACCAACTAATTCAACATAAAGGTGCACGAATGCAAGTCCCATGTACGACTACAGCAGATACATTTCACTCTGTATCCTGGACACAGACGGGCCACCACGTGCCAGAGCATCCAGCGAGCAGCAACAGAGACATTTCACCTGTCACGAGACAAAAGTGGGCAGGGCAAAAAACAAACAGTTGCCCCACTGTTAGAAAATCAGCACCAACCACAGAGGGGCATAGGGCAAAGGCAACCTGTTTCTGGATGCACGGGGAGCCAGGAGCAAGAAGCAGGAAGGCAGCAGGGTCCAGGTCGGCACGGCGGCCCAAGGCTCGGGAGCGCCCCTGAGGCCCACCCCAAGCACACACCAGGCGGCCACCTGGAGTGGATTCTACCTACCGTGTGAAGGAAGGGTGGATTACACAGAAGGGGAGCGGCAGAAACGGTGGGAAATAAAAAGGTAACAAAGTCTGGAAACAGCCCCAGCTTCATCAAGGAGGAGGCCGACTAAACAAATCACGCTGTATCTCTCCATCAACCGCCAATAACACGCAGCGCAAAAGGCACGGGGAGACTTGCACCCACTTGCGCGTGTGGTCTCCCGGGTGTGTGCTGAACAACAAAGACAGCAGAGGACAGCAGCTGTGGGGGTGCCACCTCCCCTGAAGAATCAGAAACACAGAGTGTCTACACACACACACACACACATACACGCGCACGCACGCGCGCACGCAGCGAGGGGGAGGGAGGGAAGGCACACCCATGTGAATACACCACCATTCACAGTTTTTCTAGTACCATATAAATCAGAGAAGTTCAAACTCTAGAAATAAAATATGTCCTGTTTCTTCATCTGGATGCTGGTTCTACAGACGGGTTCCATTAGCGATACTGCACTCACCCATATACACTGAAGATCTCCGGGGCTCTCTGTTTATTACACGTCAATAAAAAATTCACTAAAAAACCTGAAACAAACGTAACGATGTCACACTGGTGGCATAAACATCAAAGAAAAGGTAACTAAAACACAGCAATTCGACAGCATATTCCAAGTGGGATGGACATATCCTGATAATGTTAGCACTGTTATTCTAAAAATGTTAAATGGTAACATACAAGGAATCAGGCAATCAAGTTAAAGTCTTTAAGAACCACGATTTTTGGCACAAGATACACACTGGAGTAATAATCCTCTAAGTATTTATTTGAATATTTATGTGAACTGGAAATGTCCACATTCATGATTATTTCCCAAGTCTGTCTACTCTGAGAAACTGAAAATTAATAAAGGGAAACCTCACTAACCTGTAGTGGAGAGGATAATCACACCACTCAATGTCAATTACAGGAAGAACTGTCTGTTACAGACCCCAACAGAAGAATCCTCAATTACACAGGCCCCTAGAGGGAAGGCCATACAGGGCCTCTCCTGCAAGAAATCGACCACCCCTGCAACTAAGCCAATGAGGAACTGACACCCTGAATCCTGAACTGCTTCTCTCCAATGGACATTCCTTCAAAACACCCTCTCCCAACTACCTCCTCCTTCACAGAACAGAGTTCCTCTTCTTTGTTGGACTTGCTTACCATTTGCCATAGCTTGTATGTCTAGAATTGCAATTCTGTTTCTCCTAAATAAATCCATTTTTGCTGGTAAAATAACTGACTGATTTATTTCTATACTTAACACAAGAACAGTAGCAGTGAGCATCCCGACCTGGCACATGGACTGTGGCATCCGCTTGGAGGCCATTTGCCACTGAAACGAACCAGGGTTCCTCGGAAAAATGGCTGATCTCAGATGTCGAGCAGAATATGGACAAGGAGAGACACCTGGCTGTGGCAAAAAGGAAGGAGTCACAGACTAATGTCATGTCCAAGAACACAGAAGCCAACTTCGGGAAACAGTATGTGCTTCAAAAAATGGTTTAAATGGGCCGAAATACAATTATATATGTACCTATAAGTTGGTAATATTAGGCGAAAAAAGCCACAAAATTTCATTGTCACTTTGGAAATTGCTAGTGCCAATGCGTTCTTGGCAATGATACAGGAAAGAAGGAGCTGCACTCCAGGGTAGTCAGAATTGAGAAGGGAAACCTTCTTTATAGGAGAATGCCAACTAAGAACTGTAGACATAGAAAGACAAAGGTCTTGGACACCTGGTGGCTCCGCTGGTTAAGCACCTGACTCTTGGTTTGGGCTCGGGTCGCGATCTCACAGTTGTGGGATCGAGCCCCGAATCAGGCTCTGCGCGGAGCACAACTCTGCTTCACACTCTCTTTCCTCTCCCTCTGCCTCTCCCTACTCGTGCTCTTAAAAACAAAACAAAACAAAACAAAATCTTCACTTTGCAATTGCCAACTGTGCACTAACTCGCTGTTCCCAAAGATGTTTAGGGCATTATTCCTGGAGCCTGGGCACCTTACAGAAGAGTTAAGTGAAGAATGCTGCGATGGGGAGAGTATCTTGGATTATACAGGTGGAACCGAAATGTAATCGTATCCTTCACACTGTGTACTTTAAAGATGGAGGACAGGGTCACTAGGAATGCAGGCCACCTCAAGAAGCTGGCAAAGGCAAGAAACGGATTCTCTCCAGAGCCTCCAGAAGTAGACGCTGCTGACACCATGACTTACCCCAGTGAGCTTGACCCTCAGCCAAGTCTGTGTTCATATGATAGCAGCAAAAGGATACTAAGACACCGATGAAATAATGGGCACAAGCAAAAATGCTCACGGAACCCAGGGGTGACTGGAGCCCCTATGAGGCATGGCCGGCCTGCTGGCACCGTGCCTTCCGACCGCCTCTACACCCCGGGTGAGGGACAGCCATGCGTGACACCTCCCGGTGTACAGTACACAGACAACCCAGAAAGTATTCCTTTTCTTTTTTTAAGATTTTATTTACTTATTTTTATTTACAAGTCAAACATGGAATAAATTAAGCATTTAACGACTGAGCCACACAGGCACCCCTGAATGAAGCATTCAGATATAGCTACCATCTCGGCGCTCAGCAGGGCGTCTGCTTGCCATTCTCCCTCCACCTCTCCCTCTGCCCCCAGGCCCTGCCTGCGTGTGCAAGCTGCAGCGGGGGTTAGAAGAGAGACAAAAGCAGCAGTGCGGAGAAACCTTCTCTGGGTTTTGATTCAAATAAACCTTACGTGACTTTTGGAGATACTACACAAGGAGTAGGTATTGGACTATATCAAGAACATATAGTTAATTCTGTCAGGTATGGTTTCTGTAAGCTCTCCTCTACTAAGGCACATCCCAAAGTATTTATAAGTGACAGGTAATCTGAGATTTGCTTAAAATAAAATACTCAAAACTACAACAGTTTGGGGAGAGCAGAGAAAGGACAAAACCAAAATGACAAAATGTGGTAACTATTAACGCTGGTTTTCAGGTATCTGAGTCATCAGTATTCTATTTTGGGATATGCTTGAACATTTTCCTAATAAAAAGCTTTAAAGAAAGGATCAGAAAGAACTCCTTACCAAAATCTGTAAGGAAGCTGCCAAAGCTGCACTCAAGGGGCGAATCAAACTTTTAAATTTTATTATAAGGAAGAGAGAAGACAAATGAGCTAAGGCGTTCAAATCAAATGGAAAAAGAATATTAAAAAAAGCAGAAGTAATGAACAAAAGAAGAATTGGTGAGGGGCACCTGGGTGGCTCAGCCGCTGAGCACCCGACTTCTGACCTCAGCTCAGGTCTCAATCTCAGGGTCCTGATTTGAAGCCCCATGGAGGGGTTCCATGCCCAGAATGGAGCCTACCTTAAAAAAAATAAATAAGTAATAAAAATAAATAAATAAAAAAGAATTGGTGAGATAGAAAATGAAAACAAAACATAGCTAACTCAATCAATCAAAGCCAAAATTAGTTTCTAAGAAAATAGCAATTAAAGAGCAATTAACTCCTTCTAGTCGAGAATACAAACTCACAATGACATAATACTATCGTTGCTTGGTTTTGAAACAAGAGCCACCTCGAACGGCAGTAACTGTATCTTCTGGTAGCTCCCAAGGAAGCAAAAACTTCTTTGCCCCATGGGGCCCTCACAAATTATTTTTGTATCTCACTGGCATTAATTGGGTTCTAAGGCCATCAGGGGGCCAGTAACTGTAGTCAAGGGACCAAGAAGACGGGATACGTCTATTAGCCATAGCCAATCAGGGTCCACCCATGCAGCTGGGCCATTTCATCCCACACACACAGTTTGTACTGGTGGAAAGGGTGGCCCCCAGAGGCAAATCAAGGCTCTGTTTGCTTCCCCAAACAATGAGTGGGTGCTGCAGAGAAAAGAGATTCTTCACTGTAAACCAGTTTACAAACATGGAGTTTTGGGGTTTGTTTTCTAAAGAGAGACAGAGAGAGAGAGAATATATAAGCATGAGAGTGGAGCGGGGGGGGGGGGGGAGCCTCTCAAGCAGGCCCCTTGCCCAGCACAGAGCCCAGTGAGGGCTCCATCTTACAACCCCGAGAGTAGGACCTGAGCAGAAATCAAGACTTGGACGCTTAACCGACCATGCCACACAGGCGCTCCACACGTGGGAAGTTTTAGACGAGACATCAAACCAGTATGTCCAGCATTTCATTTATAGAGTAAGACCCCACAACTAGATAGGGTCTGCTCTAGGGATACATTAGGATTCAATATTAGGAAATGTATGCATCTCAAATTTATAGTTCATAGAAGAACAAATAAACATATGACTGATAGAAAGCCCTTTAAAAATACTCAAAAGAGGGGAACCTGGCTGTCTTAGTTGGTTGGGCATCTGCCTTCAGCTTGGGTCACAATCTCAGGGTCCTGGATGGAGGAGCCCGTGTCGGGCTCCCTGCTTGGCAGCGAGTCTGCTTCTTCTTCTCCCTCTCCCTCTGCACTCTCTCTCTCTCCCTCTCTCTCAAATAAATAAAACCTTAAAAAAAAAAAAAAGAATGAGGCAAGTCAATATGCAGTCCTTGCTTCCTATGGAATTTAACACCAGGAACAGAAGAAAATGGCTACATGAAGGATATTCCCCAGAAGTAAAATATATCCTATTTAGAGTAAAGCTAAAAATATCCCTATTAAATAAGTAGCAAAATGGCAAGGATGTCCACTGTTGACACAGACTGTCAAACATGCAACTGAAGAAGACATAATTGAGCAAAGACACAAATGCCACTATTTGCAAAAGACCATCTGTCTAAAGTCCCTCTATTATAATGAAAACCTAGGAAAACAGAAAGTTCAGTACGTCAGTATTATGAAACACACATGGGTAGCAAAGAGACATCACACAGAGGAGAAAGCTGTATGAAGATGGAGGCAGAGGCTGGAGTGAGGTGGCCACAGGCCACGGAGTGCGGGGGCCGCCACCAAAAGCCAGACGAGACAAAGAATGGTTCCCCCACACACAGCAGGCACAGGGAGTGTGGCCCTGCCAGACTGCTAGCCTCCAGAACTGTGAGAGCATAAATCTGTTGTTTGAAGGTACATTTATTAGGGCAGCCCTAAGATACTAACCTAATATCCTACGAGGGTTTTTTTTTTTTTTAAATGATAAAATTTCCCAAATTCTCCTAAAAACAAAATCTGCCTAGATTATTTGGCCTATAAAAAAGAGTTTGGATTCACCTAATATTAGCAAAATACACTCCAAGGCAATAGTAACTGGACCTGCTAAGTCCTCGCTAAGAGGAGGAAAAAGTATGAACAAAACCGACTGATGCGTGTCTAGGGGTTTGTCATTTGATACAAATGCCCTTTCAAATTAGTAAGGAAGGATAGATAGCAACAAACAGAAGTGGGCCAGTAACAAATTTCCATTTTGGAAAAAGTATAAAAATTGACCTCTGTTTCACACGACCATCTAAAATAACTTCCAGTTGGATTAAAGATCTGAAAGTAGGGGCGCCTGAGTGGCTCAGTTGGTTGGGCGACGGCCTTCGGCTCAGGTCATGATCCCGGAGACCCGGGATTGAGTCCCACATTGGGCTCCCTGCTTGGCGGGAAGCCTGCTTCTCCCTCTCTCAGTCCCCCTGCTTGTGTTCCCTCTCTGGCTGTGTTTCTCTCTGTCAAATAAATAAATAAAATCTTTAAAAAAAAAAAGATTAAATATCTGAAAGTAAAACAAAAACAAAAACAAAAACCGAGCTTTAAGGAGCTAGAAGATTGAGGAGAAAAATCTGTGATTTGGGGCTACAAAAGCATCATCGACACCATCAAGGAAGGTGTTCACTCGCGTAACCCTGTAAGAGGCTGAGAATGTCATACGAGCACACACTATCTACTACAGAAGTTAGGCTACAAATAAGAATTTTTCTCTGGCAAACAACTCAATAGGCTAGGACATGTGAAAACACAGTTCACAGAAAATTAACACAAACTGCATATAAACACGAACGTTCATCTTCACTCAGCCCTTACTTCAGGAGACCAACAAAGATGAACAGAACTGGTACAATTTTTGAAATGGTGAGGAAAAACGGGGACTACTGAGGACATGTAAAACGAGAAGGCAATTTAAGAACATCACACAGTCCTATTCGGCAATCACACTTCAGAGAAGCTACTTTCCGAAGTAGCTACAGCAGAGTGCAGACGGCCCACGTGACACAGGCAGACAGCACCGTCAAGGCGAAGAATGGGAGAGGACACCCGCGCGCAGCGGTGACCCAGCGGCGACGAGAGTGACGTTTCCCTGCCACAGGAGGCGGGCGGTCACAACAAAGTGGTGGCCCAGGTAATGGCCAGGAGAGGGCACAAAGACGGCGTTCGGGATTCGGGTGTCCGTGTTAGAGGATGTCCGCGGGTGGGAACAGGAGGGCTGAGCGGGGTGAAGAGGGCAGAGGAGACTGGCAACGCACGGGTGACCACGCAGGGACGCTGGCACCACTGCTGGAAATGCCCACTGGAAGGAGAGCTACCAACCTAAAAGGGAGAAACTGGACCGCGCACCAAGACATGTGACTGGGATTGAAAGTACCGGAATGAACTCATTGTTTAATAGAGAAAAACAGACATGAGGATTGTGTTACACACACATGCATGTGCATCCATGTACCTGTAAGGGGGCACACGCATATACGTGTACACACACACGCACACAGTTTCTAGGCTCTACCCACTGAGAGGCCCTGGGCCAGTAACACTTCTACTTGCTCCCCGGGCTCCTCTTCTCCCCAGACCACCTGCCATCAGAAAGAACCAGCCTCTCTGAGGGACAGGGAACGTATAAGCCCACAGTGGGTGCAGGACGTGCTCAACAAGGGCGACGCACTAGAAGGACAGAGAGCCAGCTGTAAGGGGGCTCTCGCTGGTCACCGCGGTCACCACAACAAAGTGGCGAGGGGAGGGGGCACCAAATCACGCAGGAAGCGGTGGGCCCGTGCTGACACAGGTCCATGTTGTGAAAGCCCAAGTGTGACAGGAGCAAGCACTCCACCTCACAAGTACCCCCCCCACGCCACCGCACACTTCCAATGACACACACTCCGCAGGGGAGAAGCCTGGCACACAGCACCTTAATCCATGACCAAAGGGAGCACCGCCAGCAACAGGACACACCGAACGCGTGTGGGAAAAGCCGGCGCCCCTCCTGTGCTGTTTCAGCCAAGATGCGGAGCCTGCAGCTAATCCAAAGGGCAGAGCCCACAAACCCTCCCTGAGGGACACTCTGCAAACTACGTGCCCACGGTCACTGGGCGGGTCAACCCGGAAAGCCAGGGAGGACGGAATGAAGGCTGCAGTCTGAAGACGCCTATGGAGACCTGGCGACGAAACGTTCCCCGTGACTACGAACTGGATCTTTCTGGTGAAAGGTGAATGGGCCCGAAAGTAGTAAAGCATTCTCATTAACCTCCGGATTTTGATGGTTGTGCTGCGGTTAAAGAGAGGAGTGTTTTGTTTCTGGGAAACACAGAAAAATATCCAAGGATGGTAAGGTTTCATATGCCCAACTGACCCCTAAGTGGCTCGGAAAAGGTGTTCTGTACCACACCTGCAACTCCTCTGTAAGATAGTTTAAAAAATTAAGTAGAGGATAGTAGCACATTTTAATTAAAATACATACATACTTGCACGCATACATACCAGGGTCCCTGGGCAGCTGAGCCAGTTAAGCGTCTGACTCTTGAGTACGTGTTTGATCTGTCAGGGTCAGTGCGTATTCCACACGCGTTTTATGCAACGTAACCAAGTTCTACCTCAATCTTACTAAAGCTGTTAGGATCGTCTTCTCAAAGTTCACAGAAGCGGATTTTCAAGCCATCACAAAGGGTCAAGGAAGCAGAGCCTCAGACGTGCACAGCGGGCTCATCCCCAAGTGCGGCAAGGTCAGCACGGTCCCCCCCGTGGCTGCCCCAGGAGAAGGCAGGAGGTCTGCTGGGGCCCCTCGGTGCTGCGCAGGCTTTGCAGATGCCACACCCAAAGGGAAGAGCATAAAATGCTCCCTCTGGACTAGCCAACAGCATTGAGAACCCCATCAGAGACGTTCTCTGAGCAAGATCGCGACACACTAGCAGATAGGGCCAACCCTGTCACATGAGAGGGTCACCGCCCAACGCAAGGGGAGCAACGTCGAGGTTGGGTGAGGAGAGTGACCATGTCCACGAGCACCGGCTTAAAACAGGAAAGCACAGCCCTCCCCCCACTTCAGGGAGGGGATGAGGACGTAAGAAGACAGACAAAAAGTACATTCGGGAATTATAATATTCTTGTACGAAGCCTCTTACTGCACACCAAATCAGCGCTAAATAGGCTAAAACGAAAACCACCTTCCATAGCACCGTTGGCCGACTGCCAGCAGACGCCTGATTGTAAGTCAAGACCTCTGAGATCCAATGAAGAGAAAGACCCACCCATGACCACGGAGTCCTTCACGGGCCATGTCCTCCTTGCAGATTTAGTCCTCAAACTCCTAGCACAAGCTGAAAGCAAGTCCACATTCGACAGATAGGCTCGAGGTTGCTTACCCATCCCTGCCTCCAGCTCAGGAGCACCCTAAGCGGTGGAAGGAACCCGAAGGCCCAGCCATCCAAGGACAAGAAGGCGAGGCCCACACCAGCCAAGGCCAAAGGTCTTTCACAGGTCGAAGGAGAGTCAGCCCACGCTTTCATGGACCCAGAGTACCACCGTCTTTTTCTGTTTGCCCAATCTTTCAGAGAAGAACTGCACTTACAAATCTCAAGGGGACATGGTGACCGTGTCCTGCACCTGTATAAAAGGACTGACCCCGGCCGGCGACAAAGGCCACACAGAACTTTGGTCTCATGGGCTGGCGAGTCAGCTCCAAGCATAAGCAAAAGAAAATGTATTCTGCAAACTGATCCCACACACAGTGCTTTAAGCCAGGATCACGGAACACCTAAGCTAATGGACTTACCGGAAAGAGTCGGAACGGTACACATAATTCACAATTCCACTGGAAAGATATTTCCAAATGAGCTAAGCACTAATACAATTAGAAAGCATATCACACATGAAAGTGAACACATCCATTCGAGTTTGCCCACAGCAGCTGGAAACGCCCACACGCATCATCACCTGATGCTCGGCGTCCAGGACTCAGTGCGCCATCTCCACCAGAAGGGACACAGGGGGAGAAGACTGAACGCCAAAGTCCCACTCAGCCCATGCCACCAGGGCTCCTGGCAGTTACGGGGCACCATCAGCACGGCTCGCGACTACCAGAAGGCTGCCACACAAAGGTGGAAAAGTTCACACAGGGCCATCCTTTCCTCTTAACTTTTTTTTTTTAATTTCTAAAGAAAGAGTTAAAGAGAGGTCCACGAGTTCTCAACTCTAAGAACGAGGACTCAGAAACCACATATCTTCTACTGAGGGGACCCTGGGAAGCAGAAACACTCTGCCACAAGTCACTCACCTCAACCGAATTTAAAAACAGCAAAACACGACCCCCTTTCCAAAACGATTTCTTCTAATTCTACACTTCTGTTGTTTTCCTGCCAAGAGGTCTGGCCCTTTCGGGGATAAGAGTGTTCTCTCCAGCCCCGCCGGTTCCCCGACGACGGCTGCCTGTTGTGGCAGCCTCTCTCTTCAGGGGCCCGGCTCTCTACGGAGCCTGCAGCCCTCCTGGCAGGCGGGGAGCGGTTGCCATGCAGGCGGCTGCCACTAGGCACCTGCCAGAAGGCTGCTCCCCCGCCAGGAAACGCGCGCAGAGGTGGGCGGAATGCCTCCAAACCAGGGATCAGGGGAACTCAACCACCATGCCCTCTGTGCCTGCCCCTCGTAGAGTTCAGATTTTCTGGCTCCCCGTGCCCTCCTTCCCAGCTCCATTTACTCAGCTGCAGCCGCCTAGGCCTGGGGACAGGCTGGCCTCACAGCAGCAAGCTCATACCGTAAGAACTCCCTTGAATGGCACAGGTGAGAATGTAGATGGAACACACCTGGCTGAGGTGATTTCCCCTCCCCAGGAAGAAACCCGAAGCAGCCCTGGTCCTCCAGCCCGCACTGCATCTGCACTGCTGGGGAGACAGCACGTTCTGCTCGGGAGCGCCGACAGAGCCCAGCAGCACCGTGAGGCTCCCCTCTCACCCCGCACAGCAAGGCTAGGAATTACTGCTCTGCCTCCTGAACGTGGGAAGTGAGTGCTGATACAGGGGACCAAGCAGGGAAGACCAGCACGAGGAGGCAGCCTTCTGCCGGGACCCTGCCATGCTGTGCTTCTGCACGAGGCACATGCTCACAGCGGCCGTGGGTCGCAACAGTTTGTGACTCCAAGCATGTCCAGACCTCAGAAGAAAGTTGCTCCTTGGTTGGTCGAGGCCATAAAGTCAACAGCGGTTGAAGAACACAGGAGCGACCTGCTGAGACCTGACCTCTGGATTGGCTTACTACTATGTCCAGCATATCCCCAAGTCCAGAAAGCTGTTCTGGATTCAGCAGCCTGTTGTAGTTCACCAAAAGTCAGAATATTCCCGTTTGAGTAATCAACACTGTCCTGCCCATTCCTGCCCTCACCACACACACAGGGTATCTGCCACGACCACATCACTGTCTGCAGGGCTCCAGAACAAGCAACAGCGTGTCAACGGCTCATCCTATAATCCAGACGGGATGGGAGGAGGCAACCAAGAGAGGCCTTACTCCGCGAGATCTGTAGGTCCATCAGAGGACATAGGGAGATGGTGGTGCTGAGGGGCTGTGACAGGACGGTGGAAGCACCGGTCCAGCAGGAGCCCTGAGAACAAGGCTGATGCCTCAGGGTGGCCACCGAGGGGCTGACAGTAGCTATCTACAGGTAGCTGCAGAGATGCGCCCTGCGTGCTTGTCGACTTTAGGACTGGGACTTTAATTTGTTCACTTTCTGACTGATTTGTTCACTTCCTGAAATTCACTGATGATTATGTGAAAAATAAATACTTGATGATTGAACTAAAGAAAGAGATTCAAAATCCTAAAGGATGCAAGACAATGTTAGTATTTTAGTATTTATTTCAGTAGAATATCTATCTTGCTCCAAAAGTTTGGTTAGTCCCACTCTTGGAAAAATTCAGAAAAGACTGTGTGGACATACTGCCTTCTTGACCCCAAGCTTTAGAGCAGCCCTAGAGACAGAGATGAAACGCTAGGTTAAATCTGTCAACATGGGGAACTTCTAAAACTGAAGATAAAGATAAGGATGAAATCATTACAGATCTCGACTGTGCTCGGTCTCCTGCCCGTAAGAAGGAAGGAATCACCCTAAGGGTCAAGCGCACTTACTCGCAGGGCTTCAGCAGAGACTGCCCAGCAGCAGCTCCATGAGGAGTTTCCGTAACCGCCACCCGCCCTGACATCTGTGACACGAGGACGCCAACAGCGCACACAACACAGCCCAAGACCAGCCACTCCTGCAAGAAGCTTCACCCAGTCTGTCTCCACTCTCCTCAACTGAAAAATGGAGCCCATGACCACCACATTCCAGAACCCTTCTACGGACTGACCCTGGAAAGCAGGGCCTCTCAACTTCAGCACTCCTGACCTTTGGAATCAGACAATTCTCTGTCCCAGGCACTGCAGGACACAGAGCACCTCTGGCCGCTATTAGATGGCGGGAGCGCCCTGAGTCATGACAACCAGAAACGTCTCCACACGCCACCAGACGAGTGCCTGGCTGAACCACTGCCGGAAATAAAGAACATGGTGCCTCCTGCACAGGAATCAATGAATAAAAGCTTTTCTAGACAAGCGCGCCGGGTGGCTCAGTCCGTGAAGCCTCTGCCTTCAGCTCAGGTCATGATCCAAGGGTCCTGGGATCAAGTTCTGTGCCGGGCTCCCTGCTCAGTGGGGAGCCCGTTCTTGCTCTTCTTCCTCTGCTGCTCCCTCTGCTTGTGCTCTAATAAACAAACAAAGATTTTTAAAAATAGCTTTCCTAGGCAAAGCTTTTCATACCACTTGTGCATCCCTGAAGTGAATCACAGAATGGGATGCTCCATGACTGGCTGTCAGCTCCAAGTGCCCTCCTTCCAAACTTGAAAACTCAATTTCTGATAAAATGAGTTAACTAAGTGTTCTGGCTATCAGAGGAGTAAAAACAACAGCAAAACCTCAGAGGTTCAGCTTTCTTATCTTTAGAAGGAAGGAGCTAAAGTCCGACAGGTCAAGAAACACCCTGAGTCACAAGGCTGATTAAGAATAGGCCACAAACGGAAGTCCAGGTCTCCGGCCTCATAGTCCAGCAAGGACCACCTTCTCGCCTTCCACCTGTCCCAGCATCTTGACCCTTTGCCGGCCTGGCAGAAAGAACCGACACGCCGGCAGTGTACCCTAAGGGACAAACACCGCTGCATGTCTCACAGGGTCCACCTTCAGGAATCTCTAAAGATAGCACTTCATACAAATCAAAGGAAAACCTGAGAGTGTTTTCCGAAAACACTCGTCTGTCAAACATTCGTATTGATTGCTCAACAGCCCTTGTTAACTAAGCAAGCGCCCGCTCCCGCTTCTCCTTGCTCCCGCGGAGGCCTGCTCTCCCTTCGGTGGGGCCCTAGGCACACCACCCAGGTCACAGTGTGGGCTGGAATGGGCAGGGGCTACAAAGGCGACATGAAAACTGGTTTTATTAACACTATAGCAAGCTGGCTGCAGTGGCCATCTACAAAGGACTTTCAGCATAAAAATATTGTAAAACGCAACAACAAAACAATGTAAAAACTGGCACTCCCTCCTGAGTCTTTCCCTAAGAAATATCTCCAAAATTGTTTTATCCAAGGGTTTTTCTTAGTCAATGGATTAAATAAAAAGAATCGTGTTATATCTATTGTTTCACCACTTGCTATATGAAATTCCATTTAAAATGCATCATGAGGGCGCCTGGGTGGCTCAGTGGGTCAGGGTCCTGGGATCGAGGCCCGCATCGGGCTCTCCGCAGGGAGCCTGCTTCCTCCGCTCTCTCTGCCTGCCTCTCTGCCTACTTGTGATCTCTCTTTCTGTCAAATAAATAAAATATTTAAAAAATAAAAAAATAAAAAAAATAAAATGCATCATGACTGTCTTTCCAAGAGTTTTTTTTTTTTTTTTAGTTTTAAGATTTTATTTATTTATGAGAAAGAGAGCACAAGCAGGGGGTGGGGGGGCAGCAAAGGGAGAGGAGAAGCAGGCTCCTGAGCAGAGAACCTCACCATGCGGGGCTTCAGATCATGATCTGAGCTGAAGGCAGATGAGCCACATTTCTTGACCAGGACTGACCTATTCATCTCTTCTTTTCTACCAGAGCATTTTAGCACAGGTGTAAGACAAAGCAAGATTATAAATTTAGGTGAAATTCACCTTGTAAGCTAAAAATAACACAGCCGGTGTGGGCACTCAGAATGAAAGGGGTATTAAAAAGGACACTTTGTGTTGTGCCTTTCACACCCTGGTCAAAGGCTGGGTTCCTCCCCCCTTGGAAAGGGAAACAGAATCTTTGGAGCGGGGACACCCAATACAACAGAGGATGAGACACCATTCTGAAGACAGAGAGTCAGTCTGTGCATACTTATTTCTAAGATTGTAGTCTTCTCCCTCATTTGGCCCCCTGGACACAGACAAGAAACTAGGTGATATTTTTATGGAGAATCAGAAGAAAGAGAAAGAAGTGTCGACAGGGCGCCTTAGGAAATGGCCCAGGCAGGTACATCTCTGCAGTGAACACCACAGCTGGCGAGCCCCAACTACTGACATTTGAGGAGGTGGGAAAATATCACCAGATAGCACAGAAAAGCTGCATGAAAGCCAAAATCCCAAACAAGCGAAAAGTAGCGTGAAGCAAGCCATGACTTCAGGGAAAGAACACCTGAACGCTCAGGAACATCCTCAGAGAGGTATGGGGAGGCAGAAGAGCTATGAACCCAAAGCAGGGTGTGAGAAGAAACGGAGGCAGAGTGAGCCAGAGGACACCCTTGGGGATGTGGACAACTCAAAGGCTCGGCCAGAAGAAAGCTGATAGCTTCCAGAAAGAAAGCGGACAACCGGGGCGCCTGGGTGGCTCAGTCGGTTAAGCATCTGCCTTCTGCTCAGGTCATGATCCCGGGGTCCTGGGATTGAGCCGCATATTGGGCTCCCTGCTTGGCGGGGAGCCTGCTTCTGCCTCTCCTCTCAGCTCCTACTCTCTCTTGCTATCTCTCTCAAATACATAAAATCTTTAAAAAAAAAAATTTGAATAACCTATGCAAAATCAGAGCATCCATCCAGAAGGTCTACAGAGAGAAAGTGAATGGGAAAAAAAAAAAGGCAATATATCAAGAAAAATGCCCAGGACTAAAGAGCAGGAGTTTCCAAATAAAGGGGCCTCAAGATGATAAAACATCCTCCAAGGGATACTACTGCACTGGGTGTTTTGAATTTCAGGAAGAAAAATCTTTTAAGCTTCAGAGAAGAAAGAGCCACATATACAGGCTGAAGAATCAAAATGTCTGAAGCCTTCAACAATAACCCTGAAGACAGAAGTCGGAATAAAATGGTGTCGAACTCTCAGACACATTGGTAGAAATAAAGCACTTTGAAACTTTCGTGTTCTCAAAACTTTATCTCCCCCCATCTGTCCCCAGGCAACTTCTTAAAGAAGCACTCCATTACAACGAGAGGGGTAACAAGTCAAGAGAGGGAGACGTGGGTTCCAAGAAACCAAGGACCCAATATAAGAGGGTGGTGGGATTTGCAGGAAGAATCCAGCAGGTAGGGGCTTGGGGGATATTTATTTCGGATAAGATTAATGAAATACTGAGTTTCATTAGATAAAAAAAACTCCACTTCTTGAAAGATTTACACAACTGGTAAATTTAGGCTTGAATTTTAGTGACCAACACACAGAAAACAAACAAAAAACAAGACTCACAAGAACACCAGGGAAAACAGAAGTTGGTGTAGGAAGGGAAAAGTAATCCCATCACACCGTGTGCCTAGCTGCAAAGGGCACTACGGGGTCATATCAGGAAAACCGAAAGACATGTGCCGCAAGCAGCCACGCATTTGCACGGGAAGGGACAGCGGCCAACAAGAGCTAGTGACTCCACATCCACTTGCAGAGCCCAGCAAAGAGAAGAAGCATGCAACAAGGAGGAGAGCAATGACGCAGCAGGAGAGCACCTGTGCAGTTCAGAGCTGGAGGCAGAGGGGGAGGCAGTGCGCGCTGCAGGGGCGGAACCATGACCGGGGAAGGAAATTCAGGGTCTCCTTACAAGCCTTTCTTTTTTTTTTTTTTTTTTAAAGATTTTATTTATTTGACAGAGAGAAACACAGCCAGAGAGGGAACACGAGCAGGGGGAGTGAGAGAGGGAGAAGCAGGCTTCCCGCCGAGCAGGGAGCCCGACGTGGGACTCGATCCCGGGTCTCCGGGATCATGACCTGAGCCGAAGGCAGTGGCTTAACCAACTGAGCCACCCAGGC
>PITA01019491.1:0-37507 GCA_004023965.1 Spilogale gracilis | reverse complement strand
TTCTGGATGCTGTGCAGAGAATGGAAGGCACCACAGCAGGTGTCCGACTGCAGGCAGGGATGGCCGTCCCGCGCTGGCAGCTGGTGCTGACAGGACAGACGACGGGCTCCTCGTCAGTGCGATGGCCAAGGACCGGGCGGGACCAGGCACTGCCCAGACTCCTGAAGTGAGGTCCAGGATGACGGGAGGCAGCATGGGGAGTCAGGGGAACCGGCGAGGAGGCACACACACATGGGCCTGGAGGGAATGTCGACCCAGGGCGCCTGGGTCTCTCAGGAGAAAGGCCAGGACCACCCCCCCCCCGAGATGCCAAGTTCAAAGCCCTGAGCACAGGTTGCTGGAGCCGCAGGCCACAGTGGGTGCCACGAGGAGGTGGCGGTGGCGAGGAGGTGCCCGCAGGTGAAGAGGCCAAGGCCGTGGAGGGGGGGAGGCTAGCTGCAGCGAGGCGCAGGGGCCAGGCCTTCGCAGCAAGTTCCAGGGGAGACAAGGAAGGAGTGAGACTGGGTGTTGGGCCTGGGAGGGAGGGGAGGGGTTTCAGGGCTGCGGAGGCTGGAACAGTCCGGTGGAGAGGAGCAGGAGGACAGGCAGAGTGGACGAGTGCTGGAGGAGCCTTCTTCAGAAAGCACACAGGGAAAGGGGCGGCGGGAAGACCCCTGCACTTGGCCTGGGACATAGCTCCGGGGAAGAGGGACCTCGTGAAGCAGCACCGAGGGCAGCGGGGAGTCGGGGCGGGTCAGAGAACCCGGGGAAGGACAGCTACAGGCTGGAGCTCAGGGGCCAGCGAGCTGGGGGGCGGCTATCATGAGGAACGGCTTTGCCGTGTCTTCCGGTGGGCCAGCTCCAGGGACCGAGCACCCGTGGGCCTGACTGT
This sequence comes from Spilogale gracilis, assembly GCA_004023965.1. NCBI lineage: Eukaryota > Metazoa > Chordata > Mammalia > Carnivora > Mephitidae > Spilogale > Spilogale gracilis. The sequence continues at coordinate 36,636 of PITA01019491.1, read as the reverse complement.
GGGTCTCTGCTATCAAGACGTCACCGTATTTCTTCTATTAGCAGAGGTCTGAAAAGAGCAGGGCTAAGTACGCGCAATCAAGCCATTCCACAGACCTCAAAGGCACACTCTGGGGGTAAATATAACCTGAGGCTTTCTCTAAGCTCCGTCCATTCACTGGATTCAGGAATATGACACCCCCAAGGCCCTGGACAGCTGGTAACGTCTGTGAGGGAGCGGACTGTAAGAGGATAGAGACACAGGCCTCTGCCCCCATCCCAGCACAGAGCTCCCGAAACGGCGGTAATTTCTTCAGTGGCAGGAACACTAGCAGCCTCTCCTGCTCCAATACTCGAACTTTGGCTCCTGACTGAGTTCCTAACCCCTGGAATCTCCCACGAGACTGGGGTATCTTTTGCTCTAATGTGGTGACTCTGGCTGGGCTCCTGGGCAGGCCCGACGGCGTCCCGAGGGAGAGCCTGGAATTGACGGCGCCCCAACAGGCCACTCTGCAGAGGAGGGAGAGAGCCTACAGATGGGGCTGATTGATCAAATCCCTACAAAACTCCCAACAGCACAGGTCTGGAGAGCTTCCCCCATGCGCCCCCCGCCCCCATCCCTCCCGTCCTATGTTCTTCCTTCTCCTTTAGCCTACCCTTCCACAACAAACCAGTCGTCTGGAGAGCCAAGTGCCTCTGAGCGTTCTGGGAGCTCTCTGGCAAACTGACTGAACCCAAGGAGGGGTCACGGGAGCCTCCGATGGACAGCTGGCCGACCAGAAACACAGGTGACGCCGCCGGGGACCTAGGCCGGATGTCGAGGGTGCTGGGCGGGGCGGTCCCATGGGCCTGAGCCCTGACCTGTGGCAGCCAGCGTCAGAATCGAGCCCAGGACGCCCAGCTGGTGTCACAGACCCGCTCTGTGGGGGAGCCTGTCCCCTACCCGCACGTCTGGGGTTGGGAACGTGGTGCACGTGGCGGGCACATGGGAGTGAAGACCACTCCACCGGGGAAGACTCCGCTTCTCACACACCCGAGACAACGCACCTCAGCTCGCCGAGGCTTACCTTCCCAAGGCCGGCGATCATCGGCGTGTTCTCAGTCCTGTAAGACAAGGGAATCAGTCCTATTTCCGTGCAGAGCAATGAACCCGTGTCCCAGGACGGAATCCAGTCTGTAAGTCATGAGCTCAGCCGAAAACAGAATCACAGCCGCCCTTCCTAGACACGTGCCCCGTGCTTGCCTCCGGGGCAGCTGCGGCCCCCCGCCCTCCGATGCCAAGCGTCCTGGTCCACTCACCGTCGCCACAGCCTGTCTGGGGCAACCGCACTGGGTGTCCTCAGGGACAGTTCTGTCGGGACCCTTGTCCTGCACAGGAGAAACCTCTCCTCCAGCTGCAGGGCCCAGGCCGCCCCCGTCGAACTTGGCGGGGGTCAGAGACGGCAGCTCTGCACTGTGCCCATCACCTGACCACCCGACGACAGCTCTCGCCTGTCACATGGGATGAGCTGTCAGTTACTAGACACTGTGTGTGCGTGTGCACGAAGGGGCAGGGCGACCCCTGAGGACCAGAGGCTCTCACTTGGACCTAGCGAGCTGAAAACAGAACTCTTCATGCTATTTTCAGGAAAAACAAAATAAATCACTAACGTCATAATTTTCTGAATTTTCAGTTTGGGCGGAAGCTTGCTTCAACCTTGGGCGCCGGCCGCCGCTTGCTGAGCAGCAGATAACAAGATAAGCGAACAGGAAGCCCAGGGCACTACAGGTAATGCGATCCTGCTGACCTCCCTCGGACAAGTTCACTGGCCAGTTCTGTCCCTGGAGACGGGCTCTGACACCTGGGGGTGGGCTGGGGAAGGGCAAGGAGCTCTGAGTGGAGAGAGCGTCCTACACCCGGACTCCTCGACCACGGCGGGATTCTAATGCCAGCCCCTCTTCGGGCCTCACCCCCCGTCCCCATCTGTGGGGCAGCACAACTCTCGAGGTCTGTGTTCCGTGCCTGGAGGGGCTGCCCAGGTGGAAAAGAGGGGACCCTGGGTAGAACTCAGAGCCTGTCTCACCCTCCCCTTCCCCGAGCACTGGGTCAGCCTCCTCTGCCTCCTTCTGGAGACATGCAAACCCTGCCTCCCACTCCCAGTCCACATACCGAGCTACCCTGTTAGGGCTTCTTGGACTCATGATGTCCTACTTTTTTTTTTTTTAAATAAAGATGATGTAGATTCCTATGTGGTTATAAGAAATAATAGAGACGTTCTGTATACCGTTACTCAGCTTCCCCCCAGCAACACTGGTACGAGACCCCAACCAGGCCACGGAGGAGACACAGAGCTCACCACCACCACCACGAGGTGGCCTTTCATAACCAGACCCACTTGCCTTCGCCTCACCCTCTCCGTAGCCCTTGGCAATTGCTCAACTGTTCTCCACCCTGACTCCGTCATTTCAAGAACGTCCTGTACGTGGAACCCTAGTCAACACTTTGGGGCACTGGCTTCTTACATCACCATCATTCTGTGCACATTCCTTCGGGCTGTGTGCGCATCCACAGCTAACCCCGTCATCACCGAGCAGGGTGCACGCACGGACGCGCCGCTGGTTAAGCCAGCCCCCCAAGAGACCCCTGGGCTCCGTGCCGTTGGCGGCCACCGTAACGAAAGCGGCTAGACACACGTGTGCGAAGGCTTTTGTGTGCACGTCTCTGGGCTGAGCGTCCAGGCTGAGCTCCCGGAGGGTGTGGTGTGAGCGTGTCTAGTCCGCACGTCTCTGGGCTGAGCGTCCAGGCTGAGCTCCCGGATGGTGTGGTGTGAGCGTGTCTAGTTTCGAGAGGAAATGCCCCGCCGTCTCCCAGAGCCGCTCTCCACCTCCACCCTGCGCTGACACCTCCACGCCCCCGACAGCACTCCACACTGCCTCTAGTTTTTGTTTTAGCCGCTGTGGTAGGTGTGATGTCTCACTGTGCTTTGAACTGGCATTTCCCTGACAGCTAAAAATGTTCAGTATCTTTTCATGTGCTTACTTTTAGCTGGGTATCCTCTTTGTGAAATGTCTGTGAGTGTCTTTTGCCCATTGTTCGACTGAAGTCTTTCGGGGCACTGGCTGGTGAATTTTGAGAGTCTTCTTTATGTATTCTAAATACTAGACCCCTGAGGAGATTTTTGAATGCATAGCTTGTCTCAAATAATCCTCTTGCAGGGTGAAAGGTTTAATTTTTAAAAGATTTTATTTATTTGACAGAGAGAAACACAGCTAGAGAGGGAACACAAGCAGGGAGAGTGAGAGAGGGAGAAGCAGACTTCCCGCGGAGCAGGGAGCCCGATGTGGGGCTCGATACTGGGACCCCCAGATCATGATCTGAGCCAAAGGTGATGTTTAACTGATTGAGCCCCGAAAGGTGATGATTTTTGACAGGAGGAGGAAATGTAACCTCCTCCTATCAAGTCTAAGACCTTCTTGCTGAGGCCTATAGTCTGAGGATGTTTTCCTGTTTTTTTTTTTTTTTCCTTAAAAGTTTGTAAGTTTTATGTTTCACATTTAAGTCCATCACGTATCCTGAGTCAGTATCTGAAAGGTGTGAGACTGGGGTTGAGATGTGTCTTCAGTGTAAGATTGTCTGCTCCCATGCCATATGCTCAGGGCGTTTTTCCTCCACCAAATTACTCTTATATCTTTGTCGAAATCATGTGGGCATATCTCTGGTTGTATCTATTCTGTTCCATTGGCCTACTTGCTGGGCTTTGATAGAAGTTGGGCTAAGCTGATTTATCAATCTGGGGAGGAGTGACCTTTACTAGATTGAGTCTTTTGATCCATGAACACAGCACGTCTCTCCACGTATTTCGATCTTTGCTTTCTTTTAGCCACATCAGTCACTGTCAGCTTACAAGTCCTATATCTGAGTATTTCTGAGTGACTATAAATCGTACTGTGTTTTTAATTTTGTTGTTCGGACATTCATTACCAAAATGCAGAAATACAATAAATTTTTGTAGCTTATCTTGAAACCTGTGATCTCATCTGTTTCTTGTGATTTTTTTACAGACTGTCATGTGATCTACAAAAAGGGGCAGTTTTACCTCTTCCTTTCCAATCTGTATTCCTTATATTTCATTTTCTTGCCTTCTGCACCGACTAGAACTTCCAGCACTGCTGAAAAGGAAGTTAGAGTGGGCACCCTCGGCTTGCTCCTGGTCGACTGGTCAACAGCAGAACATTCAGGACTTCACTGTTGAGCGTGATGCTGGCTGTAGGTTTTTTTGGTAAATGTTCTTTGCAAGTTGAAGAAGTTATCCTCTAGGGCGCCTGGGTGGCTCAGTTGGTTAAGTGACTGCCTTCGGCTCAGGTCATGATCGAGCCCCACATCGGGCTCCCTGCTCGGCGGGAAGCCTGCTTCTCCCTCTCTCACTCCCCCTGCTTGTGTTCCCTCTCTGGCTGTGTTTCTCTCTGTCAAATAAATAAAATCTTAAAAAAAAAAAAAAAGTTCTCCTCTAGTTATATTGTGAGAGTTTTTAATGAATGAATGTTGAATCTTATTAAATGCTTTTCTGCACTAGATTATGTTATTTTTCTTCTTCTTCTTTTAAGTAGGCTTCATGCCCAGTGTGGAGCCCAGCATGGGGCCTGAACTCACGATCCTGAGATCAAGACATGAAATGAGATCAAGGGTCAGACGCTCAACTGAGTCACCCAGGCACCCCAAATTTTCTTTCTTAATATGCTACATTATGTTGATTGATTTTGAAATACTAAAACAGCCCTGCATCCTTGGAACAAACTCCATCATGATGTATGTATTATTTTTATATATTGCTGAATTCCATTTACTAATATTTTGTTTAAGGAGCGCCTGGGTGGCTCAGTTGGTTGGGCGACTGCTTTCGGCTCAGGTCATGATCCTGGAGACCAGGGATTGAGTCCCATACTGGGCTTCCTGCTCGGCCCTCTCTCCGTCCCTCTACTTGTGTTCCCTCTCTGTCGAATAAATAAATAAAATCTTAAAAAAAAAAAAAAAGACTTCTGATTCTAAATAATTCATGAGAGATATGTGATCCACAGTTCTATTTCTTTGAACCATCTTTGTCTGGTTTTGGTATAAATTCATAAAACGAACAGGGGAAATGTTTCCTCCTCCTATTTTTCTGGAAAAGACTGCATAGAAATGGTGTTAATTCTTTAAATGCTTGATAGAATTTTCCTGTGAAACTACCTGGGCTTGGAGATTTCTTTTTGGGGAGTTTTAAAATTACAAAATTAGGGGCACCTGGGTGGCTCAGTTGGTTAAGCAACTGCCTTCGGCTCAGGTCATGATCCTGGAGACCCGGGATCAAGCCCCGCATCGGGCTCTCTGCTCAGCGGGAAGCCTGCTTCTCCCTCTCTCACTCCCCCTGCTTGTGTTCCCTCTCTCGCTGTGTTTCTCTCTGTCAGATAAACAAAATCTTTTAAAAAAATTACAAAACTAGGGGCGCCTGAGTGGCTCAGTTGGTTAAGCGACTACCTTCAGCTCAGGTCATGATCCTGGAGACCCGGGATCGAGCCCCACGTCGGGCTGCCTGCTTGGCGGGAAGCCTGCTTCTCCCTCTCTCACTCCCCTTGCTTGTGTTCCCTCTCTGCCTGTGTTTCTCTCTGTCAAATAAATAAAATCTTTAAAAAAAAAAATTACAAAACTAATTTCCTTTTCCCAATAATTAGAAAGCTATTTAAATAATCAAGTGTCCTATTAGGTGAGTTGTGGTAATTTGGTTTTTGATGAAGTATTTCACTTCATTTCAATTGGCAATTTGTTTCTTCTTTCCTTTTTTTGTCAGTCTTAGTAGAAGTTTATCAGGGTTTTTTAAATTAAATTTTCTTTTAATTCCAGTATACTTAACATATGGTCTTGTATTAATTTCAGGTGTACGATATAGTGAGAGATCTGTCAGTTTCATCAATATTTTTAAAAGGTTATTTCTTTGCTTCAATATTTTTTAAAAATTATTCTGATTTTCAGGGCACATGGGTGACCCAACTGCTTCAGCACCTGACTTGATTTTGGCTTGGGCCATGATCACAGGGTCATGGGATCAAGCCCTCCAACAGGCTCTGCACTAAGTGGAGATTCTCTCCCTTCCCCTGCTCTCACTCTCTCACTAAAAACAAATAAATACAATCTTTAAAAAATTATTTTTGTTTTCAACTTCACTAATTTCTGCTCTCTGGTATTTCCTTATGTTTGCTTTGGAGTTATTTTGCTCTACTTTTTTTAAGTTCCTCAGGTGAAAGTGCCACAGACCTGCAGCCCGATGGCTCATATGGCTTCCCTCTGCAAGGCATGGAGAGCCATGATCCTCCCTCAGAGCGAGGGAGCTACGCTAACGTCACATCATCGACACCGTCTTTACTTGCCTTTTGTTCTTCCCGCTCAACTATCAAACTGAGTCTATTCACAAACTTCCCTTTTTTCCTGACCTTCACTTATACTATGTGTTTAAGACACTTTCCTTTAGAGCGGAAATCAGTAGTTGATAATTATAACCTGCATAGTTACACTTTGAGCCTATTATCAATACCAATATACTTCATAGTTTAAATGTAGTTACTTAGAGTCTCCATGACCACCCGTTCACCGTTCGCCTGGTGACCACTCTCTGCCTTGCGAGGCCAGGGGGTAAAACACTCCACTGAGACAAGATCAGACAGAACTAACTGTTGCCTAAAGTTAGACTGATGTGACTGCCGGTGGACCAGGGTCTGTTTCCGCCCACAATTAGGGATGCTCTGTCCTAAATTTATGGCACCTGAACGGTGCCGATGTCATGGAAAAACTTATGATTGGAAACTGAAAAGAAGTCTGTATAATCTCTTACAAAACTCTTTTATCATACATCCTTCCTTTGAAATGATCTGTAACCACAAGCTTTAAATAAAGAACCCTGAAGACACAGTTTTCGGGAGATCCCCACACCACTCTTCGCGTCCGGTCTCCTCATATCGCCAACACCTTCCACCTTCTGGAAGCTGTTGCTGGGGCTGACCCCCGGCATGAAAGCTTATTGGCTTCAGAGTCATCTCCTTTTTTAAAATTAAGATTTATTATTCTTTTTTATTTAGGGAGTGCTTGCAAGTGGGGAAGGGGCAAAAGGAGAGGGTAAGAATCTCAAGCAGACTCCCCACTGAGCTCAGGGCCCAACATGAGGCTGGATCTCATGACCCTGAGATCATGACCCCAAGCCGAAATCAAGAGTCGGAAGCTTGACTGACTGAGCCATCTAGGTGCCCCAAGAGTCATCCTCTTTTTTTAACATATACATTCAGGGTTATAAATTCTCTTCTCAGCCAGGCTTTAGCCATCTCACAAATTTTGATAAGGTGTATTTTCATTTTCATTCACTTCAATGTATTTAAGTCTTTTGAGCCTTCTCGTTTGACCCATGGTTTATGTAGAAGGGTGTTCTTTGCTTCTAAGTGTTTAGAGATTTTCCTATTACCTTCTAGTTATTGATTACTGGTTTGATTCCACTGTAATGAGAAAATACTCTGTATGATTTCAGTTCTTCAAATGTCTTGAGGCTTGCTGAACGGCACAGGATAGGGCCTATCTTAGTGCAGAATACGCAAATACATAAAGAATACGTATTTTGCCATTGCGGGATGAAATGTTCTGAACACCTCAATTAGGTCCTGTTGTTGGCTGTTAGTGAGTTCTTCCATATCCTGGCTAATGTTACCTAGTTGTTGTATCCATTGTGGAGGGAAGGGTAGGGAGGTCTCCATCTGTAATTGTGGATCTGTCTTTCTTTGCAGTTCAGTATGCTTTTGCCACATGCTCTGAAGCTGTCGTGTACCCCATCACCATTTAGGATTGCTAGGCTTTCCTGATGGACTGACTCCCATCATTATATAATGTCCCCTTTGTGTGTCGTAATTTTCTCTGCTCTAGAGTCTCCTTTATCTAATATAGTCATTCCTGCTTTCCTTTGATTGTTTATATGACACATATTTTTCCATTTTTAATTTTCAACCTCCCTCTATCAATATATTTGAGGGGAGTTTCTTATAGGTGCCCTGCGTAGTTTACCCCCGAACAACACAGGCTGACCTGCATGGGCCCAGCTACTGTACTGTAAATGCACTGTCTTCTTCTTATAACTGTCTTAACATTTTCTTTTTGCTACCATACTTTACTGAGGATATAATATATAAAACATATAGCACACAAAATAGGTGTTACCTGACAACTTGCGTTATCAGTAAGGCTTCAGCCAACAGTGGGCTATTAGCAGTTAAGTTTTATGGAGTTAAAAGTTACATGCAGATTTTCAACTGTGCAGGGTTCAGCGCCACTAACCCCTGTGTTGTTCAAGGGTCAACTGCAGTTGGGTCATCTTTTTTTTTTTAAGATTTATTTTAGAGAGAACAAGAGTGTGCACACAGGGGCACAAGCGAAGGGACGGGCAGAGGGAGAGAATCTTAAGCAGACTCCTTGCTGAGCATGAGCCTGATGCAGGTTCAATCTCATCACCCATGAGACCACAGCCTGAGCTGAAACCAAGGGTCACACACTTAACTGAGCCACCCAAGCGCCTCAGTTGAGTCAATTTTTTAAAAAAATTCACTCTGCCAATCTCTGTCTTTTAATTGCTGCATTTAGACCATTTACAGTTAATGTAAATAATGTTAGGGCTTAGGTCTCCCACTAAAAAATTTTTTTTCCTGTTTGCTGTTTTTTATTTCTGTTTTCTTCTTCCCACCTCTCTGTGGGTCATTTGAACATTTTCCAGAACTTGAAGTGAACAAAAACCTTACCTGCTTTTACATCCTCCTAGTCCTCTTCCACTTATAATTCTTAAAAATTTCTTCAATACATATTTTGAACCACCTCAGACAGTGCTATAATTTTTGCTTAAGCCATCAAATTTAGAAAACTCAAGAGAAAAGCCTGTTTTATTTACCCATACTTTGCTTACCCTCTCTTTCTTTCTTCTGATGTTCCCGGTTGCCTTTTTTATTGTGTCTTTTCTGTTTAAAGAACTTCCTTTACTCATTTTCAGCATAATTCTTCTGGTGACAAATTCTATTAGTTTTTCCTTCATTTGAGAATGTCTTAATTTTCCCTTCATTCCTGAAGGATACTTCTGCTGCATATAGGATTCTGGCCTGACAATGCTTTCAGTACTTGCAAAACGGTGTATCATTGCCTTCTGGCCTCCATGGCTTCTGATGAGAAATACACTATTTGAATTATTTCTACCCTGTAGGAAAGGTGTCATTTCCCCCCCCCCCCCGTCTGCCGCTAAGATTTTCTTCTTTGCCTTCCATTTTCAGAAGTTTAACTATGTGCCTTGTCATGGATTTCTTGTGGTTTCTCCTGCTTCGGGTTTGTTCAGCTTCTTGAGTCTGTAGGTTTATACCTCTTGCCAAATTTAGAAAGTTTTTAGCCATTATTTTTTCAAGTTTTTTTTTTTTTTTCCCACCTTTTCTCCCCTCTTCCTACTTCCTAGGATGTCAATGAAATGATTGTCAGATCTTCAGCTACAGTTCCCACAAAGTCCCTGAGGTGTGTTTTTTATTTGGTTTTGTTTTGCTTTTTTCCAGTCTAGTTCCTCCCTGTTGTTTAGATCGGGTAATTCCATTGTTCTCGTTCAGTTCAAGGGTTCCTTCCTCTCCTGCCTGGATTCTGCCGAGCCCATCCACTGAGCTTACTTTAATTACTGTAGTTTGTAGTTCTAAGATTTCCTTTAGTTCTTCTTTGTCCTTACTGACACTTTGATGTATTGAAGTGTGTTCATAAGTGCCCACTGAAGAATCTTTCTTATGTCCGCCTTAAAATCTTTGCCAGAGAATTCTGACATCTTCGTCATCTCAGTGCCAGTACTGGAAACTATTCTTTTTTCTTTTTAATTCAATTTAAGATCTTTTTCATTCTTGCTATGTCGAGTGGTTTTCAATTGAAATCTGAACATTTCCATATTATGCTATGAGAGTTGGGATGTTACTTAACCCTTCTGTTTTAGCTAGCTTCTTCTGTCACTGCTGTGGCAGGAGGAGGAGGATGCGAGCTCACTGCTGCCAGGTGGAGGTCGGAATCAAGGCTCCCTACTCAGCAGTGCCAACACACAAGGGGAGGACACACCTTGTTAGTACAGCTGTGGGTGGAAGGCCTTGTAGTCCCTGCTGACACCACAGTGAGGGCACCTTGTTACTGGTTTGCAGAGGTGAAAGTCCTGGCTCCCTGCTAGGCCCCCTCTGACACACCTGGTGTGGGTACGGGAACATCTGGTCCCAGGCTGTGCAGTGGAACTCTGGGCTCCCTGTTCTGCCTTGCGGCATGGGTGGGGATGGCCGCAGTTTACCATGCGGTGACTGGCCAGAGTAAGTGGATATTTTCTAAAAGTTCTCTGTCTTGCTAAGCTGTACTGGTCCTGGTCCACTGTCTAAAGAGAGGTGGCTTTGGCTGGGCATTTTTTTCTGCCCTCGCTGGTGTTTCTGAGTTACAGGCTTCAACAGCTCTAAGTCAGGGATAAAGGCGGCAAAAGGAAACCCTGGGAACTTACTACCATGTTGTTCCTGTTTCTCCTTCTTGTTAGAATTTCTGATAAAAGTGTGGCCCTAGTACCACATCACTCCCTGGTGACAGTGTCAGCTTCTATCACAGGGACACAGGAGCTGTCAGAGAGGAAGCCAGGTCCTCCCGTGCAACCCTGCTCATCCCGCCGTCATGAGAACGGCAGCACATCTCGGCCAGGAGGCCTCCAGCTTTGACTCATCCCCACAGAGACTGAAGATCTGTGAATGCGCAGAATCCATCAAGCGAGCAAATTCTGAGTCAGCAGTGATGCAGAACGTGCTAATACAGCTCGTCCAAGAGACAGAGAAGTTACTGCCCTACAGGCCAACAGTAGGGCCAGTAGGTCAGAGACTCCGTGGACCTTCTGTCTTACCCTGGCCTGAAGTTCCGTTCTTGCCCACCTCCAAACAGCATAGGGTACAGAGGCGTAAGCTCACCGAGCCCGCGGACGTAAAGTGCTCCAATCCTGGGACCATAGAACTGAAAGGAAAAGTCACCCATTTACTCAACCAGAACATCCTGAGTTCCCCCTGTATGCACGCGGAGTGCTTAGAGGTGCACAGAGAGATGCCGTGCACTGTGTGGGCCCCACAGCTGTGCCACCCATCGCCGCTCCCGACACACCAGAGACACAGCAGCCTTGGGGGTGCAGGGCAGAGCCTGGACCGCTGGTCCCAGCCCGGGGCCAGCAGAGCCTGACTGCACATCATGGAACAGGGTAGGTAAAACGAGAGGGGCTGGAACTAGAGACTGCCAAGGGCTTTTCCTCGCTGTGACTCCAGTTTCAAGCTGACATTCTGCACAAATCCGTAAGTGCCGCAGTGTCAGGCTGGCACACAAGCTCCTTTGGGAACCAGCCGAGCGCCATGCTTCAACAGAGGACTAAAAATATCCCCGGTTCTAGTCAGCTGCCAGAAGGAAGAGCGATGTCTCAGAAGGGCCTTCACTACTGTTTCCTCTCTTCCACCTTTGAGGTCAGAGCTGCTAAAACCAAACCTTTGCATTCACAAGTTGCACTTTAAATGAAGTGGGAGAAAGCAACATTTTGAGTCTCACATCTTCTTGGGGTGGGGGCCTATGAGCTGGGGAGGAGTCGACAGGCACTCTCTGCCCCCTGCAGAGAATGCTCAGTATCTGGCTGAAGGCACCTGCCTTCTGTCTCACCTGAGGCCTCTATGCCCTTCCCCTCTGCCTGGCCATCCCTCTCCTGACCCGGGCTGGGCTACTCCTGGGCTCTCCTCCTTCAGCTCGTGAGGGTAGGGGCTACAAGTCGTGCCCCTGTGTCCCCCGAGAGCACTGGACATCAGACGGATGGATGCTGCTGCGGTGGGCTCTGCTCTAAGGTGAGCGCCGAGGTCATGGAGGGAGGGAGCCCCTGTGGACGCACCTTGTGCCCCACGATGGTCAGGAAGTCCACACCCAGGTCCCCCACATCCACGCGCCGTTTCCCCAGGGCCTGCGCCGCGTCCGTGTGCAGCAGAATGACCGGCAGCCCAGAAGCTGCCCGCTTCTGGTTCAGGGCTTTAATTTGCTGACTGATTTCAGAGACGGGCTGAGGGAGGGAAAAATAAACAGTTGAGCATGTTGCTTTGATCTCATGAAAACTGAACGAAAGAAAGTAAGACGTCATTAATGAGAGGAGGAAGAAGAGGTAGGAGGAGGAGGGAGGAGGAAGGAAGGACGACAAAGGAAGGAAACGGGAGGAAGGAAGAAGGAAGAAAGATGATGAAGGCAGTAAGAAGACAAAGATGAGAAAGACAATGAAGAGGAAGGAGAAGAAAGAGAAGAAGAAAAAGAAGAGGCCTCAGGTGAGATGCACAAGAACATCAAGGAGAGTCTGGGCCCCCTTCAATCCTCACTAGATTTTCTTAAAAGGACAAATACCTCAAGGCGCCTGGGTGGCTCAGTCGTTAAGCATCTGTTTCAGCTCAAGTCATGATCCCAGGGTCCTGGGATCAAGCACCCATCGGGCTCCCTGCTCTGCGGGGAGTCTGCTTCTCCCTCTGCCTGCTGCTCCCCCTGCTTGTGCCCTCTCTCTGACAAATAAACACATGAAACCTTAAAAAAAAAAAAGGAAAGGTAACTAACTCACCATGATGACACCCGTCTCGTTATTGGCCAGCATGACGGTCACGAGGCACGTGGCCGGGCGGACAGCTGCCAGGACGTCCTCGGCCTCCACCTGGCCGTTCACCTTGGACACCGGCACAAACGTGACCTCTGAGGGGAAAACACAGATGCCAAGGTTAATCTTATAAAATTACCTCTTTTGAAAGCTCATTTAGATACAGCTTAAGAAAAGCATTTTCCATATCCTAAAAGTGATTTGTCGTAAAAGTTCAGGAAACGATAAGGAACATAAGCCGCCCACCATCACAGCACGGGGGTACGCCAGCGCGAAGGCCCCTTTCACGCAGCTTCAGTGGCTGAGTTTGTTCTGTGGAACACACTCCCCATCTGTTGAGGGGACCACAAGGAGGTGATACACTTCTAGTTCATGAGAACATCTATTTTAAAAAAATCTTGGGGCGCCTCGGTGGCTCAGTGGGTTAAAGCCTCTGCCTTCGTTCGGCTCAGGTCATGATCTCAGGGTCCTGGGATGGAGGCCTGCGTCGGGCTCTCTGCTCAGCCGGGAGCCTGCTTCCTCCTCTCTCTCTGCCTGCCTCTCTGCCTACCTGTGATCTCTCTGTGTCAGATAAATAAAATCTTAAAAAAAAAAAAAAAAACTTTTGTTAATCCCAGTGTAATTAACATATGGTGTTATGTCACCTTTGGGTCTACGATATAGTGCTCCAACACGTGCATCCATTACTCACTGCTCGTCATGGTACATGTACCCCTAGTCCCCGTCACCTACTTCCCCCAGCCCCACCCCTCGTGCCCTCTGGTAACCATCACTGTGTTCTCTAGACTTAAGTCTGGTTTTGGGGTCGTCTGTTTTTTAATTTGCTCATTTTCTTAGTTAAATTTCACATGTGAATGAAGCCATGTGGCACTGGTCTTTCTCTGAGTTATTTCCCTTAGCGCTATACTCTCTAGATCTATCCATGTTGCAGCAGATGGCGAGATTTCCTTCTTCGTCGTGGCCGAGTAATATTCCATGGTACAGAGTACATCTCCTTCCGTCTGTCTATCACTGGGCACGTGGCCTGCGTCCATGTCTTTGCTATTGTAGAGAATGCTGCAATAAACACGGGGTGCATATATCTTTTCAAATCAGTGTTTTCATCTTCTCCAGGTAAATACTGAGCAGTGTGATCACTGGATCATAGGATGATTCTACTTTCAGTTTTTTGAGGACCGTCCACACTGTTTTCCACAGTGGCTGCACTAGTCTGCATTCCCACCAACAGCGCACAGGGTTCCTTCTGCTCCACAGCCTCACCAACGCTTGTTTCTTGTGCTTCTGATATTAGCTCTGCTGACGGGCATGAGGTGATATCTCACGGTGGTTTTGATTTGCATTTCCCCGGTGATGAGTGGCGTTGAGCATCCATTTCGTATGTCTGTTGGCCATCTGGATGTCTTCTTTAGAGAAATGCCTATTCATTTTTTAATTGGATTATTTGATTTTTTTGGTGTTGGATTATATGAATTCTTTATATTAACCTTTTATCAGATGCCATCTGCAAACACTTCCTCCCATTTAGTAGGTTCTCTTTTTGTTTCGTTAATTGTTTCCTTTGTTGTGCAAAAGCTTTTTATTTTGAGGTAGTCCCAATAGTTTATTTTTACTTTTATTTTTCACTTTCTTTTTTTTTTTAAGATTTTGTCTGTCAGAGAGAGAAAGAGCACAAGCAAGGGGAGCAGCAGGCACTTAACTGACTGAGCCACCCAGGCATCCCTACTTTTGTTTTTCTTGCCTAAAGAGACAAATCTTGAAAGAAGCTGCTATGCCAGTGTCAAAGAAATTACTGACTGCTCTCTCTTCTAGGATTTTTATGGTTCTGGGTCACACATTAAGGTCTTTAATCCACTGAGTTTATTCTTGCATAGGGTGTAAGAAAGTGGACCCATACTATTCTTTTGCATGTGTCCAGTTTCCCCAATACCATTTGCTGAAGAGATGTTTTCCTCCATTGCATATCCTTGCCTCCTTTGTGGAAGATTAATTTGACCATGTAGTTGTGGGTTTATGTCCGGGTTTTCTATTTTGTTCCATTGATCTATGTGTATATTTTTGTCCAAGTACCATACTGTTTTGATTACCTCAACTTTGTAGTATATTTTGAAATCTGGGTTTGTGATACCTCCAGTTTTGTTCTTTTTCAAGATTCCTTTGGCTATTTGGGGTCTTTTGTGGTTCCATACAAATTGTAGGATTGTCTGTTCTAGTTCTGTGAAAAATGCTTTTGGTATTTTGATAGAGATTGCATTAAATCTGTTGATTGCTTTGGGTAGTATGGACATTTTTTTTTAAGGTTTTATTTATTTATTTGACAGAGAGAGAGATCACAAGTAGGCAGAGAGGCAGCAGAGAGAGAGGAGGAAGCAGGATCCCTGCCGAGCAGAGAGCCCGATGCGGGCCTCGATCTCGGGACCCTGAGATCATGACCTGAGCCGAAGGCAGAGGCTCTAACCCACTGAGCCACTCAGGCGCCCCAGAATGGACATTTTAACAATACTTGTTTTTTATACATGAGCATGGAATGTCTTTCCATTTGTGTCATTTTCAATTTCTTTCACCAACTTCATAGTTTTATGAGTATAGGTCTTTTACCTCTTTGGTCAGCTTTATTTCTAGGTATCTTACCTGTTTTTGGTGCAATTGTAAATGAGACTGTTTTCCTACTTTCTCTTCCTGCTGCTTCATTATTAGTGTATAGAAATGCTGTGGGTTTCTGTATATTAATTTTGTATTCTGTGACTTCACTGAATTTGTCAGTTGTAGTCGTTTTTTGGCTAAGTTGTTAATGTTTTTGTATAGAGTATCACGTCAACTGCAAATAGTGAAAATATTACTTCTTCCTTACCAATTTGGATGACTTTTATTTCTTTTCCTTGTCTGACTGCTGTGGCTAGGACTTTGAGTACTCTATTTTTTGCATACCTATTACTGATTTTTCATTTGTGGTTACCATGAGGTTCAAATATAACATTTATGCATAATAGCAGTTTGTATTTGAACCATTCTAAAATCACTAGATTTTCCTCCTCTCCCCCCCACATTTTAGGTATGCAGAGTCATACCTTACATCCTTTCATTTTATGAACGCCTTGACTAATCTTTATAGAGATACTTAACTTATTGCTTCTGTGCTTCCTACTTTTCTTATTCCTATTTATGCTCTTTGTTTTCTACAAAAAGAGTCCTCCTCCCCTCTAACATTTCTTATAGGGCTGGTGTGGTGGCAGTGAATTCTTTTAACTTTTGTTTGGAAAACCCTCTCTCTTTTTATTATGAATGATAGACCTGCTGGATACATTACTCTTGGCTACAGTGTTTTATTCATTTAGCACTTTGGAGATATCACTCCATTCTCTTCTGGCCTATAAAATTTCTGGAAAATCAGCTCCTAGCCTGACCGGGTCTCCCTGGTGCTTCATCTTGCTGCTTCTACAATCTCATTACTGTAGACGAGTAATGAGTGAAGGTGACTAACATCTTGGCTCAAAGTGGTGTCAGATAAATGCATCAACTCTCCCCTCAAAGTCCAAAATGAGAGAACAGATATTTTCTAAATTAGGGGTATCATCTTGTGGGCAAGGAATTTTGAGGAATTCCAGAATACAGAAAGATGATGACATTAGATTACTAAGACTAGGAAAAAAATAGCAATAATAGGTGAAAGCTGTAAAAGGATCTAGCGATCATCTAAGCACAGGGCGCACAGTGTGGGGTGTGGGGAGGGCGAACAGTGAGGCCGGCAGGGGTCGGGTATGACGACCTAGCTCCCCCACCGGCTACCCCGGCACACGGGGGTCGGTATGACGACCTAGCTCCCCCACCGGCTACCCCGGCACACGGGGGTCGGTATGACGACCTAACTCCTCCACGGGCAGCAGAAGCACTGGCAGTGACTGAGGAAGAGCACCACGTGCCCAAGACAGGACTGGCAGGCCAGGGCGGACTCCAGGGACAGGGCAAGGGCCAGCCAGAGAAGGGCAGAGCTCATGTATCCACTACAAGACTCCAAGGAGAGCAAAAAAAGGGCCACTCTGGCTGGGATTCCTCATCTTGAGGATGCCCGGGTGGCTCAGCTGGGTTAAGCCTTCAGATCAGATTAGCTCAGGTCATGATCTCAGGTTCCTGGGATCAAGCCCCACATTGGTGCTTCTCCCTCACCTTCTGTCCCTCCTCCCGTCCCTCCTCCCTCCTCATGCTCTCTCTTGCAGATATTTTTTAGAAAAAGGATTACTCATCTTTTTATTAAGCACATGAAAGGATGCTCAACATCACCATCCAACAGGGATATGCAAATCAAAACCACGAGATGCCTATACAGCCCCTGGGGTGGCGGGACTAAAGGGCACCCACAGCCGCAGTGTTGTCGAGGGTACGGAGAAACAGGACCCCTCGAGCCCTGCTGGCAGAGACACGGAAGGGTGCAGCTACTGGGGACCACGAAGCTCAGCTCAGAAGGTGAAACAGATGGTGACTCTGTGACCCAGCTAGTTCCCTTCTGGGCACAAGCCCCGGAGAAATGACAGCATACGTCCACACAAGAACTTGTCCACAGAGGTTCACAACGGCACTGGTCATCGTGCCAAGTGACTGTCAAGGGCTCGTAAACTGAGTGGGTAACTGATAAACTGGAATCCACACAAAATGAAATATTATAAATCCATAAAAGGAAACTAAGTGCTCGTACATGCTACAGCATGAATGAACCTTGAAAACATACTAACTGAAAGGAATCAGTCAAAAAGACCACATAGTCTCTGATTCCATTCACATGAAGTCCTACAAAATCGGCCATCTCTGGAGACAGGACGTGGCTTGGTGGGTGCCTGGGGCTGGGGCAAAGGGGAATTACAGCGGATGGTGCCAGGTTTTGAGGGGAGGAAGTGTTCTGTAACTGATTACAGAGATGGCTGCAAACTCAGTGAATCAACTAGGAGCCACTGAGTGGGGGAGGGACAAGCAGACTCCCCACGGAGCCGGCAGCCCGATGCAGGACTCCATTCCTGGATCCTAGGATCATGACCTGAGCCGAAGTCTTAACCAACGGAGTCACCTAGGCATCCCCCAAACCTGTGTCATTTAAGCAGGAGGTTAAACACAACGGCAACTAATGATTCGCTGCTCTTCCCTGTAAGTACGGAAAGGTAAGGAAGACAGAAAAAAAAAGGCACCAGGGATTGAAAGGAACAAGAGCTGAAATAAAGTCAGATCTAATCTCTCTTTTTTTTAAAGTAGTGCACCTAGGTAAGACCAGAAAGAGAAAACTTTTTGTAGTCAAACAGGAAAACCCACAGAAAGGCCTCAGTGAAATGGAGCACTAGGGTACAGCCCTTTAATCTTTATCATAAAATACCTTCTTCCATTCACCTCTAGGTTTCCAGGCAGATTAGAGATGCTGAGGTGAAAGCCACTTTATTTCAAGGAAAGCATTCACCTCCACTATGTTGGGGGACAAAAGGGCTCTTAGTTTTCAGAAGTCTGTGGACTGTGCCCGGTGTCTTGAGGCTTCCTAGCACAGGAAAAGTGAAAGGTCAGAGCCGCTGCCCCTGCGGGCCACTCTCCGCTGACCCCTCTGCCTGTCTGTGGGGGGCCCGTGGCGAGGCTTCCCTCCCCTGTGCTGAGACGAACTTGTCCAGCAAGACCACACTCCCTCGGTGTTTACCCCACGCTGATGGCTAACTGACCCTCCCTCTTCTGTATGGCAGGAAGTGGAAGCCAAGGCTTAATCCTTAAAATGCGAGTGAAAAGCACTGTTTTGCATTTACAGGCTTATTATTTCACATGTATGTATTTATTACACAGAAGAAGTATCGCTCAGTCGTTATCTTAGACTAGATCTACACGGGGATGACCTACTTCTTCCCTAAGGGACAATCTGGCAGCATTCGCTGGCTCCCGTTGGGACAGGGCATGTAATCTTTGCACCTGTGGGAGGCTGCGAGCGAGTGTGAATGAGTCACTGGGCGGGGAATCGCGTGAGGGCGGGGAGCGGTGGGCGGAGCTGCCCTGCGGGATCCGCCCAGCGGGTCACTCACCTGCCCCTCTTTCCTCCCGCAGGTGCTCCAGGGGCAGCCGGACCGAGTCGTGCTCCACGGTGCAGGTGATCAGGTGGGGCATGGCCCTCTCCGGTGGGCTCCCCGTGGACGGGCGGCTTTGGTGGAAGTGTTTCACCACGGAATGGATTACTAAGTTGTTCGCCTGCAGAGAGCAGGAAGAGCATTTACGAGACCTGGCAGCGCGAGAGCCAACAGCCACACTTTCTCTGACTTCATTTTCCTCGTGGCTGACGTTTAAAACGGGGAAAAATGATCTCAAAGACATTCCGCTTCTAAATGGCCAACGACAAAGAACTGGGCTTTCAGCCTCTCAAAAATGTCAGAATTCATTTCCAGTCAATTAATGCCTGTCTTATTAAGCAATGTTAGGAATTTTAAAATTTTATAAATAAAAAAAAGAATATTTTGTCCAGGCACATCAAGGGCCATTTGGTATGTCTGTCAAGTAAGCCCTGTGACCCAGCACATCTGTCTGGGACTCCTGTCACTACGCTTGCACAGAACCAAAGTGATGCACAGAAAGGTCATGTATCCGGAGTAGCGCGGTTTATGACAGCTCAACCCGGGAAAGCCCGTCAGGCCCAGTAAGGGACTCGTTAGATAAATCATGCAACAGTGTCCGATGGACACAAGGTATAAACATCGAGGAAATGCTTTACACGCAGAGACAAGACCTCAAATACAAATATACTTGCTAAATACTAATTTTAAAAAAGGTAGCAGCCATATACAGTATTCTACCTCATCTGTACACAAAAGGGGAAATACACACATACTGGCGCACATACACAAAAGTACCCCTGAAAAGGTGAACAGGGAAGGAGATAAGGATATATAAATCTACACGGTTATTTGCTTTTAACTGAGAAACTCTCTGGAAGACCCCAAAAAGTTGACGATATTGGTTTCCTGTAGCCAGAGTGGATGACAGAAGGGTTCAGGGTAGGAAAAGACTTTAAAAGCAAAACAAAATAAAAACTTTTATTTTAAAATATGACATATAGCGGTGCCTGGGTGGCTCAGTTGGTTGGGCGACTGCTTTCGGCTCAGGTCATGATCCTGGAGACCTGGGATTGAGTCCCACATCGGGCTCCCTGCTCAGCAGGAAGCCTGCTTCTCCCTCTCTCACTCCCCCTGCTTGTGTTCCCTCTCTGGCTGTGTTTCTCTCTGTCAAATAAATAAATAAAATCTTAAAAAAAATATATGACATATATACAGGAGAGTGTATAAAATGTAAACGTAAGTTTAACAGAGAAGTAAGGCAGCGAAGACAGAGTGACTGTTAGCTGTTCAGGACAGTGGACACTCCCCGCACAGAAGTGCCCGGCCCCCTCAATCACTGCCCTTTCCCCCGCCCCCACGGAGCTGACAGCCGCCCTGATCTGTGTGGTGATCATTCCCCCGCTTTTCTGGATACTCTGACTTCCTATGCAAGCACCTGTAAACAATACTGTTTATTCTGTCTCTTTTTGACCTCAGCTTGAGTAGAACTGAATGAACTTTTTCTTGGTAAAGATCCATTCCCTTGGAGCATCTGGGGGTCCCCCACAATGACGGGAGCTGAGCCTGCTCTCTGCTGGGGCGCCCATGTCCTGCCGTCCTGCGACTTAAGACAGTGTCCGGGTGCAGGCGGGAAGAGGCGGCCCCCGCTGCGGCTCACTGCGGGCGACACATCAGAACAGGGAGGAGGTGGCGGGGGACGGACGACTCCGATGGGTTTCTCCACCCAGCGGCTTCCTGCCCCACACAGCCGTTCCATCTGGAAGAGAGGTTCCATTGGGGCTCCATGAGGCTGGAGAGTCCCCACAACCCCCCTGAAGCCACCCTGGATGGCAGTGTGAAAGGTGACCCGACGACTGTGAATGGGATGGGGATGCCCAAGCCCTTCCCACATGCTGCATGTGTCCGTCAGGCGCTGCTGAAACCCTGAGCCAGCTGCCCTGTCCTGGGCCACAACGGGAGCATGGGGGCCTCGGTGGGAAGCAGTAGGTCACGTCTGACAATGCACATGTGACCGCAGACCACAAACGTCCTTGGCACCAGATGAGACCAGGGTGGCCCTACACTGAAGGTCTGGTCCTGGTGGTGGGCACGGGCCAGAGGCACGGTGGCAGCTCCCCGGCCCCTCACTCAAGAGCCCTGAGAACTGCTGCAGGTGGCCGTGTGACACGCCGCTGTCGGAGTGCAACACAACCTACTAACATTGGTCGTGCTAATGTTGAGGGCCACCTGGGTTGCTCCCAGTTTCGGGCTGTCGTGAACAGTCCTGACCTGTCCCCTGGTGCGTGTGAGCCTCGCGTGTCTAGGCTCCGCCCTGGGAGCGGAACCACGGCCGAGGGCACATGCACGTCTGCAACGCGACCAGATGACGCCAACCCCTTTCCCCAAACGGCATTCCAGTTTGTGTTCTGCCGTCGGTGACTGCTTAGGGCGCCACGTCCTCTGTCTGCACTGAGCCACCACGCAATTCTTAATTCCCATCACTCTGAAGGGCATGCAGAGGGGCCTCCAAGTTTCCCACCCTCAAGACGACACCAAGTATTTTCACGCATAGGAACCTGGGCTTCTGCTCTGTGAGGCACGCACCCAAGTTTCTTGCCCTTATTTCCAGGGGGTTACCTGCCTTTCTAGCCTAGACGCTAGTCTTTTGTCAGTTACATGTCGGGAATGTCTTCTCCCACCGTCTAACTTGTCTTTCTGTTTTCTTCATCGGACTCTACGATGAAGTAAGGTCTGTTTGGTGGTGGAGGCGGCAGCACAATTCATCAGCCTTCTCCCTTATGGTTAGAGATCTCTACATTGTACAGGAGAAAGTCACTGTTCTTAATCATCACAAAGATATAAACTTATCACCTGAAAGCTTCCTAAATTTTATTTTTCATAATTAGGTATTTGTTGTGCCCGAAGTCATGATTATTATTGTTATGAAGCAGAAATGCAATTCCTTTTTCTTTGTGAATATACAGTTGTCCTGGCACCGTTTGCTGGAGACCATTCTATCTTCCTGCTCTCTTAGGCTGCCTCGGCCATATATGATCCTATCATCTAGCATCGGAGCCAGAAA
Source organism: Spilogale gracilis (assembly GCA_004023965.1). NCBI lineage: Eukaryota > Metazoa > Chordata > Mammalia > Carnivora > Mephitidae > Spilogale > Spilogale gracilis. Next base: position 14,870 of record PITA01019491.1, on the reverse strand, counting down.
AAGAATGAGAGGGCACTATTACATCACGTCAGGACAACAGGTGTATCCGGGGACTGTCTGGGGCAAAGCAGGGTACATGACAAGTGCCCGCACACGCAGGGTGCTGTCTCTGGTCTGCGGCTTGTCCCTGCCTGAAGCCCACCTGCCCTCATTAGTAGAGCTGTGCGAAAGGCTGGATATCTGGTAGAGCAAGTCATTTCGCTGTCTTCTTCATCTCCCATGGTCTTGACCCCTCTCAGCCATATAAATTCGCTTGTGAGCTTCTACTAAAAAAGTCTCAGGATTCTGACTGAGGTTGGACACTGGATCTACAGATCAATCGGGAAGACCGACGTATTTAGAACACTGCGTCTTCCGATCCGGGAGCATGGTGAATGCTCCATTATTCAGAACTTCTTAGAAGGCGGTGTGGTGTACGCTAATATTTCTATTAATTTCCTAGTGGGGCGGAGTCTATGAAGAAGGTCTTATAAACTCTTTTTTTGTTAGATTTCTATCCTAAGTAGTTGATATTTTTCGTGCTCTGTAAAAACCCGAAGCCGCTGCAGAAATGCAGAAATGGCTGGCAGTTAAGGGGGACTCGCTAATGCACCAGTAGGGTCTGATTTTAAAGGAAACACATTTTTCTCCTTCTCATTCTTGAAGCTACCCACTCCCCTGCTCTTGCTTTTCTGTAGAATTCTTTTCTCCAGAAACTTGGTAGCGAGACTCGATGGCCAGCGCCCATGGTGGTCATGAGCCCACCATGGAGACATGAGGAACCCGGCTGGCAGGACGCACCAGATTCCTCTGTTTTCCCATGAAAGCCGACAGCCTCTTCCCCAGCGTGGGGCTGCAGTTCTGAAGGCATTAGCCTGCTGCAGCCTCCTGTGCCTGGCAAATAAGCTGTCACTCCTCTTTATCCCCACACTCGGTCTGTGTGTTACATTTTGGCTACTGAACACAGAGATTGACTTTTTACAATATACCTGCTTGGTGCTGGTACATAAAAAACACAATTGACTTTTGTATCTAATAACTGCTAAATTTTCTTATTAACGCTAATAATCTGGCTGCAGATTCTGTTGGTTTTCCATGTGGACAGTCATATCGCCTGTGGGTGACAGTCACGCCTTCCTTCCCAGAAAGGGAGACAGAATTACTGTTTGAGCAGAAGCCTGTATTTCTATCAATCTAAAAGTATATCTGGAATGGGTCAAACCTCAAACTCTATTTTCTTTAAATTTTATTTACTTGACAGACAGAGGCACAGCAAGAGAGGGAACACAAGCAGAGAGAGTAGGAGAGGGAGAAGTAGGCTCGCCACTGAGCAGTAAGCCTGATACGGGGCTCGATCCCAGAACCCTGGGATCACGACCTGAGCTGAAGGCAGATACTTAACCAACTGAGCCACTCAGGTGCTCAAACTCTTAATAAGGCAAACAATGTAGTAGGGACGTAGGAAGGATAATTCCAGGGCAAAATGAAGGGGAAACTCTGTTGAAATAATGCAAGTTAATTTACACATCATGTTACAAATATCCTATCAGCCACCTGGAATTTACTTTTAGGATAAATACTGGCTAATTATATGAAGCTGATTTGCAAAAGAGCAAGACTGACACCATGCATCACTCTTCTTTTAAAAAAAACAATACCAAGAGGGAACCATGTATATATGACTTACATAAAACTTAGAAGACTGTGAACCTGTTTAGAAACTTTACCTCGGTGCCCCCAGAAGTGAAGATTATGTCCTGAGGTTTCCCACCTATCATCTTTGCAACGTTCTCCCGAGCTGTGTCAATAATGTCCTTGGCTTTTCTACCTTGAGAGACCAGAATGAAAACTCATTAACATCCCTTCACCAAGCCCAGTAAACATATATTTAGGAAAACAACCAGACATGGGGCGCCTGGCTGGCTTGGTTAGTAGTGTGTGACTCTTGATCTCAGGGTGGTGAGTTCGAGCCCCACACTGGGTGTAGAGATGACTTAAGAATAAAATCTTAAAAAAAAAAAAAGAACCAAACACGCAGGAATAACTCTAAGTGGGCAATTCTAAGATGGCCCATGTCCCGTTAACGTGAATACAACAGGCCACAACCTAGGAATAAGCTGGAAAAGGGGCAACAGCAAGATAAGAGGAGCTCAGTGATACCTACTGAGATTTAGTAAGACGTGGAAACAAATATGGGGGAGGGGGGATGCGTGGAAACCCTAAAATCCCCGAAGACGTGGGCTTCCTCTTACCGGATGCTACAGGAGAGGGGCAGCTGTGGCCATCTGCCTTGCTCCCCATTCATCAAGACAGGAGGGTGAAGGGATGAAATAATTTGCTTAAGCTCACGCTGCAAAACAACAAAAATAAGCAAAAAGAATGCTCGTGACTCCTCAACACAAGCTGCGATGTTGCACCTCAGTGCAGGTCCCCGGGGTGCACGGGAGAGGGCCCTGACGCAGGAGCAGGTCTGCCGTCCCACGCTCGCACCCCGGCTGCGAGCTAGTTCCGCTGGCTGGCACAGAAGGAGGGACCAAACTGTAGGCGGCAGAGAAAGGAAGGCGCCAGGCGGGGACTGTAACCGTGTCAACGGCCATTCTTCCTTGGTCTATAGATCAACAATCTCCAAAGTGTGTTGACTATCCAACCGTACTCGTAAGGGAAAAGAGGCACCGAATCATACACTTTCGCTCCGCAGTCCCGTGCATGTGAATCGCACCCCACTAAAGCGGTTGGAGGGGGAAGGACGCACAGGGCACAGACCAGTGGATCCCGGGAACACTTGGGATCACGTCCACTGGGAACGGGTCAGAGAAGGGCCATAAATGACCCTGAGCTTGCTCTTTTACTTACAGTTTGTACTTTCAATAAGCTCTAATGCCACTTGAAGCAAAAGTGCACACTCAAGGAGATTAGAGAGGTGCTATCACTGGATTAATGTTCAATCGCTGGGTCGGGACGGTCTCCTTGTTCTTGGGAGACCCTGCTCAGGTATCTAGGAGTGAGGCCTCCTGTTTGCAACTTACTTTCAAATGATTCAAATAATTGGGGCAAATAATTGGGTCGGGACGGTCTCCTTGTTCTTGGGAGACCCTGCTCAGGTATCTAGGAGTGAGGCCTCCTGTTTGCAACTTACTTTCAAATGATTCAAATAATTGGGGCAAAGTAGTAATAATTGATAAACCCAGGTAAAGGAAATAAATGCAGTGTTCACTATACTCTTGTTCCAACGTTTCCACAGATGCTACAATCCAAAATAAAACTGTGGCCCAAGGAGTTAAAAAAATAAACCAACCATGAGATGCTTGCTAGCAATGGTTCTCTCCCGGACCCCGAGATACTGATTCAGTCTTTTATCTTTTTAACAAGTGATGTCCCCGACTGGGTCCCCGCGATTAGGATGCAGCCTGAACGTCAGAGCAGGGCCTTCCTGTCCCGTTCTCAGGTCTGCCAGCGGCACCGTCCCGGCACCGTCCCGGGAGAAAGCCCAGCTCTTACACGCCCACAGGTGCTCCCTTGTGATGGCTGGTCCTGCCTGCAACTCCCTCTCAGGGCTCATGACAGGGCAGTGAATTTGGAAAGAGACCGAGGTAACATGGCAACACGGGTCTAGGTGGGAGGCGCGTGGGCGTCTGTTTTCTGACTCTGAAGTTTCCAGACTGTCGGAAGTTGTTCGTGTAACTCAACGGAACTGTAACTGACAGAGACTCTGATCACCCGCCTTTCAGGACAGAAGACGGAGAGGAAGGGGCGTGTGTGGCTCCCACCATCCATGGAAGCGACCCTCCTTCACTGGGCTCTTCTTACAGCACAGCCCCTCTACTACCCCAGCAATGGCCCGTTCCCATTCCCCGTTGAACTCCCCAGCCTCCCTCCTCCCCTGCTAGCAGCTCTGCCCCAGGACTGCTCCCTCCTCCTCCGGCATCCCTTGCTGGGTGGGGCTCCAAATCCAGATGGCAGGTGGCCCCCGCCCGCCCGGCCCTGGCCAGGTCCTCGCATCCTCCCTCCCTCCCTCAGCGACTCAAGACTGAAGAACCAGCTCGGAGCCGCACTCTGCTCATTCCAGCCCCATGTCCGACGGACATCTGAAACCACACTTGCTCCAAGCTGAATACATGATTTCTCCCTCAAACTCATTCCTCTCGCCCTTTCCTATCTCAGTAAATAAATGGCGACTCAGTCCTTTTAGGGGCCCAGGGCCAAAAGCTTCGGCTCTTGCCTTTCTCACGCCCCGTTATCCGACCCATCAGTAAATGCTGCAAGGCTCTGCCATCAAAACTACCCAGCTCGCCCCAGCTCTGCACTGCCCGGCTACCTGCTACGTGAAGGCTGCCGCTGACATATTCTGCTAGCGGGCTCCCAACTCCACTGACCCCGTGGTGGTCCATTCTCCAGGCAGTGGCCAAAGTCATCAATACACTTCGCACCTGTGCCTTCCCCCTCACCAGAACAGTGCTTGGCATGCAGGAAGTACTCAGCCAACACTGGTTCAGTCAGCTATTCTCAAGACGTCATCTGGCGAGCCCTTGGGGTGGGGGGTGGGGGGCGCAGGGCGGCCCATTACGGGGTCCATCAAGTCAAATGTAGTTTCATAATAACACTAAGACATCATTTGTCTTTTTATACTCATTTTCTTGTAAGTACACACTGAAGCCCTCCAGAGCCTACCTGCTGTGAATACTGCTACAGACTGGATGCCGAAGGCTTCTCCCTGCTTAAATCCTTGTGCTTAAGGCACTGTTACCTGGGGGTTTCTGTATCTCACAGCAAAACGATGCATTTTCCATACTCGCTCATACACAACTGTTCTTAAGGGGTGCGTATAAGAAACGAAGAAACCATACTGTGCATAAGGGTTCATGATACACCTTTCCCACCTGAACCAGATGCTGCTACTTTGATTCCCGGTCACTGATGGGGTCCACGGCACGGCTGACAGAGCCTGGCTTCAGCCCCCTCAGGGGATCAGTCCTTGACTCAGGGACACTGAGGTGATTTCCAGATTTTTACTATTACAAGCAAGACTGTGATAGACATCTGGGGTATCTAAACTCTTCCTGTATGTCCTTAACATTTCCCCCTAAATAAGTTCTCCCCAAAGAATTATCATTATTAAATCACAGTACTGTGAAAATAAACCATTCTATCATAAAGGTAATTTTCTTTCTTTTCTCTTTTCTTTTTCTCCCACCCGCCCCCATTTCTACCTGAGTATCAACAAGTAAATTCTGATGCATACTTTAGTTATGGTTCTCAAAGAAACGAAGGCCCTCAGGATGACCGGAAAGCCACTGACAGGCTTCATCAGGTCAAGAAGGGGAATTTCTCTTTTAGGGTTATTCCTAAACTTCTTTATAAGAAATGTTTTTTATTAGCATTTAATTGTCCTCTGTTTCTCAAGTTTAATGCATGAGAATGCACAATATTATTAGAGGAAAAATTAGATATGAGGCAATGTCCAGAAGATTAGCCAGAACACACATACTAAATAAACCAACAAATAAGTTAATGAATGACTAGAACCTGATTCTGAAAAAGCTTTTAGTTATCAAGTTGTGAAGCTCATACTAAACAGATATGAAAAACCATGAAAGTCTGCAAAGTTGTATGTATTTCACCAGTGTCTGAAAGCTCTTTATTTCCTCATAGTCCACAGTTAAGACAGTTAATCTTAATTATCTCTGATAAGCATTAAATAAGAAAGGTACGATTAGCTGGCCATCTGAAAGACAGAATGTCATGGGGACATTAAACTACTGATCTGGAGCAAATTGTTTTCTAGAAATGCCAATTTAATGATCTACATTAAAACAAGAATAAATGAGAAATGAGTATTTATTATAATGAAAATAAAGAATTTGAAGTAATTTTCACTAAAAGAAAAAAAGGTCAGGATTATGTACAATCCTGATGATTTAGAAGATCTATTTTGCAAATTTTTTAAGGACCCATTGAGACAGATAGAGGAGAGGGTTTTAATGGGTACTGCAATGACTGCTCTTAGTAAGACACCTCTGTCATCTGGGTAAGGGGCAAGGGACAGCGTATCAAAAATGAAAGGTTATGCTATCAGCAGGCTCCAAGCAGACTTCTCTGAAAACCAACCCACCAAAAATTACCCCTAAGGTTTGTACTTAGCAGAAAAGCTATTCAAAAGCGAATGATCCCATCACAGTGGTGTGCAGTTTCTCTAAGACTGCCCCCCCCATCTCCGGATCTGTGAGACCCTTCTAGGATTACCTGCGGGGTACGGGCTGCTGGGATTTCCCCAGGCTTCCCTCATGGCCTCGGTCATGGCCTGGATGACTTCTGGCTCCAGGGGGGTGGTTGCATTATAGTCCATGTAAACCTTCCTGTTGGAAAGAAAAGGCCGATGTGCCTGTTAAGGACAAGGAGATGGCGTTCGGGGACACAGCTGCACTCTGTCAGCCCCACAGACCCCACAGACCCAAGGTCAGGTGCCGAAACACCACGCAGCCTTCCACAAACTGCGCCTGGACACCTCCAAATCTTCATGAATTGTGGAAAAATATGCATAATTTCCGATAATCTAGTATTTGCTCGTTTCCTTTATAATTGCTAGACCATCCATTTAAATTTTCCAGAAGGTCTTCCCAGCGCTTGGTAGGATCAATGGCCCCTGAGCCTCGAAGCCTACTCTACGGTTCTGAAGAACAGATCTGCTCCTTTCCTCCAGATGGAAGGAGGGGGGCATGAGCACCCAGGGAGCCGCACCTTCTGGAGGACTCTCTTCTCCGGACTCTCTGGGCTGGTGGAACGCTCAGGTGATCTGGGCGCCCATTCTTGCCCACTCTTTGTTCCCTGACCCTGGCAGGCCTCCTTCTCCCCTCCCACTTTCAGTTTCTGGGCCTAGCATGACCACGCCCCCACCCCAAGTTCCTTCTGAGGTCTTTGTTCCTTCTTGCCTTTCTTGTGTAGCTACCTGCAGCTCTGAATACATTACAGCCAGCAGTCCCCGTCCTCCTCGGTGTATGACACACTAGACTCGGGCCCTGTTTACAACTGTCGGCCTTAATGGAAAGTGATTCGTCAGCTCCGGAAGCTCACAGGCTTTGCCAGTTTCCCTCACTGCTCTGTCACTTACCCTGAGGACATGAGCTGGCACACACAGGGGCTGGATTTATAGAACAGAGTATCACAGAAAAGCACAGCTCCTGAAAGAGCTCTCCTAAGTAAAACTGATCTCTGTATCTTTTTACCAATACCAAAACCTTCAGAATCATACACACACACACACACACACACACACTGAAGGTAATCACGTGTAATACTATTAATTTACCTGATTTTAAAATCAGTAACAATGTTTAAACAGATCCACATGAAAAGTCAAATACAATTAACAACCATGACTGATGAAACATTTTTTTTTTAACCAAGGAGTGTTTTATTTTTTTTTAAAGATTTTATTTATTCATTTGACAGAGAGAGCACAAGCAGGGGGAGCAGCAGGCAGAGGGAGAGGGACAAGCAGACTCCCCAGCGAGCCAGAAGCCTGATGCAGGGCTTGGTCCCAGGACTCCCGGATCAGGACGTGAGCTGAATGCAGCTGCTTCACCGACGGAGCCCCCACAGCCCCAAAGGCACAGACTGTTTGTATGCAACATCTCGTCTACAGCTGTCCACAGTCACCTGGTAGCTTTAAGGCTTCGGGAAGTGAGACTGGCCACGACGGCCACCCTGGCACTGGGAATCTCCTGCTCCTGCTGTGACTTACCTCCGCATGTGCCCTTAATTTTGCTCACTTCCAATAACTGCCCCATATTTCCTCAAGCTACTCCTGTCTGCTCAGTGACTGCAGCTTTTCAGTCTGTTGGCAGATTGAAACATTTATGGCTTGAATTTCAGATTAAGATTTTATAGCTCACTCTGCTCCGTTATTTCCTTCTTCCTTAAAATGCTATCGATATTGGATGGGAAAGCTCAATGCTCTTTTGCTCAAAATCAAAATATTATAAAAGGGTATGGTGAGTCTCCTCTGCTCTCCACTCTCCCTGGGACTTTCCCCAGGTCCTTTTGCTCGGGCTCATCCAAAGTAGACGGCCTAATGAAAGAAACGGTCAGGCTGGACCCGACTTCTGAAGACACAGGCGTTCCTCGCATCCAGGCAGAGGGGATTAAGAAAACAGGGCGGCTGCAGCGGGCTAAAGCAGCAGGGGCACCGCAAGGCCTCCCTGCCCACCTTCCCACCGTCCCCGCGGCCCAGGCCCGCGGCTTCGGTCTGGACCCCCGCTGCTCCGCGCCCCCGCGGCCAGCACGCCGGGGCCACAGCACCCGCTCCCGGAGTTTCACAGCAGATTCCCGGCGTCCCCCGCTTCCTCTCCCGTCCCGCAGCCACCGCCCTAGAGCGCACCCCGACGTCCTTCCCGAGCTCCGGGGCCTGCTCCCCGACCGCAGCCCCGCCCAGCCCCGGCAGCCCACGTCCGCGGGCTGGGTTCGAGCCCCGGGGCCTGCGCAGCGGCGGTCCCCTTCCCGGGACGTCCCGTCGGCGGGAGCCCCGCCCCGGCCGCGCCCCCACCCCACCCCGGCTCCCACCCGCGCACCGGCACCGCGTCCCCTCCGGGCGGGCCCCCTCCCCCGGAGAGACCGCCGGCCGCCCCCGCCGCCGCCCTCCCCTCGCCCCGCGGGGCCCGGAGGGCTTCCCGGAGGAGGGCGCCCGCCGCTTCCCCCTCACGGAGCACACCTGTCCGGCGGGCTCTTCTCTCCGCGGCCGCGGGGATGACTCGCCGCACGTCCCCGCGCGTCCATCCCGCCCGCACCCAGCGCCGTTCTGACCGCCCGGCCGCGCGGCTCCGGTCCCGGCGCGCCTTCGGGACGCCCGGCGGAGGGGGCGGGGCCTCAGGGGCCGCGCCGCGCCCGGATTGGCTGCGCTGTGCCCTCGGCCCCTGCCGAGGCGGGATGCACATTGGCTGCGCGCGGTCAGCTGACGGTGGCGCGTCACAGGGGGGCGGGCTGCGGCGTGGAGTGCGGGCCTCCGCGCGCCCCGACTCCGAGCGCGTCCAGCCCGGGCTGCCCTGGGTCGGGTCCCACCCGGGCGTGGTTGCGGCGCGGGGAGGCCGGGCCTGCGGAGTCGGCGGGAGGGGTGCGGGGGCCGGAGCTGAGGAAGGGCGCCGGGGCCTGGCGCGGCGTCGAGCTGTGCACGCGGGCCGTGTGACCCCGGGCGGCGGGCGCGAGCCACGCAGCTCCGCGCAGAAGTCAGCTGTGCACGCGCCGGCGCAGCACGTGCTCGGTAACCGAGCCCGGAGCGCGCTCACTGGTCCCTGACTGCGTCTCGGGAGCGTCGGGGGGGTACAGGAGTTCAGCATCTTGCCCAAGTTCACGCGGTAGTGAAGGAGCCACAGTTTGAATTCAGGACCGCTGTGCCAAGAGCTTGAATTTTTATCGGCTTTTTCAAGACTTTCTCAGTTTGATCTCCTGTTGGGGTCCAGAAGTTGTCTCTTGCAGCTCTGCGAGTCTCTGCGTTTCCAGGTTCCTTATTTCCTTCCATTCTTGCTTGCAGACTGTGCTCATGTTAAATGTAGCCATAGCGAAGGACACACCAAATTTTGTTTTGTAAAGATTTATCTGAGACTGAGCAGGAGGAGGGACAGAGGGAGAGTGCGAATCTCAGGCAGACCCTGTGCTGAGTGCACAGCCCAAAGTGGGGCTCCATCCCGCACCCCTGAGATCATGACCTGAGCTGAAACCGAGTCCACACTTCACCCATGGAGTCACCCAGGGCCCCAAGGACACACACGGAGCCCAAGGACAATCCAAAAGAGGAGGAAAGGAAAGGGAACTAGGAAAGAATGCCTGAGAACAGATGAGAGAGTAAAGTGCAGCTGAGAGGACATGGGCCAAGTGTCCAGCTTATAGGAGGAGTAGGAGGCACTGATGCATTTAGTTCAAGAGATTTTAGTATGGCCGTGGGGAGAGGTCAGGGAAGTGTGCCGTGGGCTGAGGGCTGAATGGAACACAAAAGAATGAAGAATGTGCTCAACCCTTTCCCAAAGACTGAGAAGGGAAGGAGCCAAAAGAAAAAGGGCGGGGGTTACAAGCTTAAGGGAAATATTTGAGAGCCTGAATGCATTTATGTGCTGAAGGGAGGTAGCTGACAAGGACACTGGAGACAAAAAAGAGCCCAAGCCTTGGAGTGCGAAGAAGGCAGGACATTAGAGGAAAAGTGTGGGGGAAATGGAAAGGTAGGGGGCAGATTTCATTCTCTGACTCTGCAGGGAAGATGGTGTGGATGGGAGCTGCAGGGCACCCAGGGGCAACCGACAAGCCTTTCTTGGGCCAGCTAGGCAGTAGTTAGAGGGTTTGTGTTTCTGGGAGTCAGAGAGACAAGATAGTGCCCACGTGGCTGGTGCGACACCTGGAAAGAACAGAATACCTGCATACAGAGGGCCGGCTGCAGAGACAGCAGCTGTGCTCCTGGCCGCCGCCACCCTCATTCCGTGGACCATCTAACAGGTGCGAGGGAGGACCTGAAGGAAGTCTCAATTACCGAGATAAGGGGCAGTAAAGACCAAGCATTCAGGAATGCTATCTCCACAAAAGAGAGATAGTAAGTACAGCCGGTAGAAGTCTTGCCTGAGGTCAAAGGTCGCAGTGCTATCAGAGTAAGTCTTTAAAGGAGGAAACTTGGTAAGGAGATAAGTGGCTGGTTTTGTTAAGGGCAGTCGGGAAACAACAAATAAAAAAACCCCTGTTGGGCAAAAACTATAATCAAGTTTTATAAACTCTAAATAGAGTTGCCGGGGATTGGGGGGAGGGAAGAAGGAACAGAAGACAGAGGATTTTTAGGGCTGGGAAATCATTTTGAATGATACAGGCATACCTTGTTTCATTGTTCTTCGATTTATTGTGGGTTTTTAACAAATTGTAGGTTCAGGATTTCCGGGGAGGAAGTCACTGCAGACGGGCTGCGAACAGCGGGAGGACGGGAACTCCAAGTGGAGCCGGCAGATGGGACCAGATCGCGGCGATCTTGTGCTCAGACCTGAGGGAGGAGGCGTAGCTTCCTGGGGACGAGCAAAGAAAGAGGTTTCCGGAGCCGGAATCTAGTCCCGGTGACGATGCCGCGGAGACGTTGAAGAGACAACAGAGGATGTAGGCTATCACGTTAGCTCAGGCGCTGCAGGGGCGGCGGGACGTTCTCCCGCGGGTGAAATGCCATCAGACGGCATCACGGGCGACAGAGAAACGGAGAAAGGAAGTCGATCGATGGGCAGACGGTTGTCTTACTTTAGGAACCCGCCACAGCCACCCAGCCGGCAGCAGCCAGCACCCGGATCCCGCGGCGGCCAGGCGAGACCCTCCTGCGGGGGGAGGACTACGGGGCGCTGGGAGCTCAGATGACGGGTAGCAGTTTTTAGCAATAAGGTATTCTTTAAGGTATACGCATTTTTTAAAGACCTAATTCTGTTGCACGCGGGATAGACTACAGTATTGTGTAAACGTGACTTTTATATACAGTGGGAAACCAAACAGTTCATTTGACTCGCGCTTTATTGTGATATTTGTTCCCTTGTGGTGTTCCGGAACCAACCCCCCACATCCTGGGGGTGTGTCTGCACTATCATAATGGACACACTGTATCTATTTGTGAAAACCCATATGACGTACACCAAGTGAGAAACACCCCCCCCCCCATGAAAACGATGGACTTCAGGTAATAATGATGTGTCAGTAAAGTTTCGTCAGTTGTAACAGTTGTTACATTTGTGGGATGTCTACAGCTGGAGAGGTTGTGTATGTAGGGGGCGGGGTATATGGGAACTCTACTTTCCACTCAGTTTTGCTGTGAACTTACAACTGCTCTAAAAAATAAGGTCTGTTTTTTAAGGTTATTTATTTATTTATTAGAAAGCACACAAGTAAGGGGAAGGGGCAAAGGGAGGGGGAGAAGCAGGCCCCCCACTGAGCCCAGAGCCCGATACAGGACTCGATCAGGATCCTGGGATTGTGACCCAAGCCAAAGACAGACGCTCAACCGACTGAGCCACCCAGGTGCCCCAATAAAGTCTATTAGAAAAAAAATTAACAATAGATGGGATGAATAGAATAGGCCCAAGGAGAAAACTAGGGAGCTGAATGCCTGAGCATAAGAATTCTCTTAGATTACTGCTCAAAAGCACAAAGGGATGAAAAATTTTAAAGAAAAGAATAATGTATCCAATACAGTGATTTTCAACAGGGAGTGACTTTTTCCTCCAGTGGACGTCTGACAATGCCTAGAAATAATTTAGTTCTCATGAGTGGGGGTAGGTGCTTCTGAGATCTAGTGAGTAGAAGCCACTAACATCCTGCAACGCACAGGACTGCCCCAAACGACAGGTGATCTGGCCCACAGTGTCACAGTGCTGAGGATGAGACCCTGCTGGGCTCTACGTTGCCACTTCGTATCATATTCCTTCTGGCTGACGACTTCGTTCAGAATTTCTTCTAGTGTTGGGCTGCTATGACTTCATTCCGTTTTTGCATGCATGAGGACAGTCTTTGTTTTGCCTCCATCTTTGATACTTTTGCTAAAGAATTTTAGCTTGAATATTTTTTTAAAGATTTTATTTATTTGAGAGAGAGAGAGAGAGAGAGAGAGAGAGAGAAAACCACACAAGCAGAGGGAGGGGGAGGGGCAGAGGGAGAAGCGGGCTCTCCACTGAGCAGGGAGCCCAATGCAGGATCCCAGGACCCTGGGATCATGACCTGAGCCAAAGGCAGAGGCTTAACTGAGCTACCCAGGCGCCCCTTGGGTTTTTTTTCTTTTAGTAAAGATGTTTCTCCACTGTTTTCTCATTTGCGTTGTTTCCAATGAGGAATCTGCTGTCAACCCTCCTTATCTCTGTGCCTCTAAGTATCACATGTCTTTATTTCTGGCCTTTTAATAGTTCTACTCAGTCACTGATTTTAGCGATTTAGGGTATGATTTGTAATGAACAGTGGGCTCCGTCTGTGTCCCAGACATTTCATCTGTCATGTTAGGAGAGTGTAAGTTCTCTGTACATATTTCATTTTAGCGGACAGAGGTGTGGTGGCTGGAGGTTTTGGGGCTGGGGGCTCGTTGTGGAATCCCTTTGGCAGGTGCCGTCCGGCCGCCCTGGTGCCTCTGGTCGGGGGATGGTGGTGTTAGGCTGACCAGCGGCTTCTGGGCTTTTTATTTTTTTAAGATTTATTTTTTATTTTTTAAAGATTTATTTTAGAGAGCTTGCACACGTGTGTGAGCAGGGGAAGGGGCAGAGGAAGAGGGAGAGAAACTGAAGCAGACACCATGCAAAGTGCGGATCCTTACACGGTCCTATCCCATGACGCTGTGATGTGACCTGAGCTGAAATCAAGAGTTGGATGCCTAACCCACCAAGCCACCCAGGTGACCCAGGTTCTGGATGTTAAAAATTCCTATTTGTCTTTGTTCTGGGGCGCAGTTCATTCGAAATAACTTGATCCTTTTCAGGCTTTTCAGATACTTGGGTGGGACCAGTGCAGCCATTAGCGTCTATTTTCTTCTTACTTGCTAGTTCTCTCCCCAGCGCACCGTGGATCACAAGACCTTTCTGGCTCATGGGAATGGGGACTATTCCCAGCCTTCTGTGAGCTGCCGCGGTCATCGTCTCTTCTCCTGTTGGGAGAAGGGTGCCTACCACCCTCAGGCAGTATCCTGGGGACAGTCTGAGAGGACCCCAGCGCCCCTGGCCTTCCTATGTCATTAGTTCCTTCTCAAGGTCAGCCTGCTGGGTTCCACGTGGGCCCCCCTTCCCTGGGCCGAGGCCAGGCGGGTCTCACTCCAGGACCACCATCCTGCTCCACCTGCGTCTGACGTCAGTAAATTGTAGTTCTGTCTATATTGCCGGGGTGTCGCTTGTTGAAGTAGGAGGGTTCCCCAGCCCTGTCCCCCCATCTTAGACTAGTACAAGTGCCCTCTCTCCCTTCTGGTGGCTCCTCTTTGCTGTGCTCATCTGCACTCCGGGAGAATTTATCAAACTGGCCCCCACACCTGCTATTTTTCCAGCACCTGCCCTGCCCTGCGGTTCCATCCTGTTGTCCTCTCCTTTTAGCCTGTTGTCCCCTTAAGACCTTTTGATTCCAAGTCAAAGGTCCAATTCACGGCATTTTTCTAAATACATGGTTTTTTCCCCTGGAAGTCTCTTTCAATCCTATGCTCCATTTCCGACGTCCTGTTCATCCTGTCTGCTCGATATTATTTCTTCTCTGCAGTTTTTCCACAGTCCCACTTCCTGGGACTATTCAGACCTGGCACCTGGCAGCCGATGGATGGCGGTGCGCCCACCTGTGGGGCAGCAGGTGCCCTCCGCAGCTCTCGCCTTGCTGGATCGCATGCCAGCTTCCGGGGACGGGACTGTCTGGGGCAGACGCGGTGGACTCGGGCTCCAGAGCTCCCGCTGGGATCACTCGGCCTGAGTGATGGCATTGTACTGAGCTCTCCAGTGGCCGTGGGACGGTTGAAGCCCTGGGCTCCTCATGCCACCTGACACCTGGGGGACCACACTGGGAAGCCTGGGCGGGCCAAGGATGCCCCAGGAACTGCCCACCTGCCTGTGGGACAGGTTCCCAGGGGCGGCACCGCGTGCACTGAGCGGGTCTTGAAGGGAGCCCCAGGAGGGATGTGGACCTCGCCACACGGCGCGGGAGCCCTGCTCTCAGGCCAGGCCGGGTCTCCAAGGGTGGCGGGCAGAGTGGGCAGGGGACCAGGACGGTGCGCTCGTGCGCTGAGCCCAGGGGCTTGTGCTGGAGGCCACGGGAAGAGGTGGCTCGGGGAAAGGCTGTTTCAGAAAGGCCTGTGGCAGCCAGGTGGGGAGGATGCGGAGGGGCCATCCCCCCAGCCGGGGGTCGGCCGGGTCCCCCCATCCCGCTGCTCTTGCTGCAGCAGCTGT
>PITA01019490.1:0-37404 GCA_004023965.1 Spilogale gracilis | reverse complement strand
AAAAACAAAACAAACAAACAAAAAAAACAAGTTACTAGGTTTTTTCTGTTGACTTAACCAATCATTTTGCTACTTTTTTTTTTTTAAGATTTTATTTATTTGACAGAGAGAAACACAGCCAGAGAGGGAACACAAACAGGGGAAGTGAAAGAGGGAGAAGCAGGCTTCCCGCCGAGCAGGGAGCCGATGTGGGGCTCGATCCCGGGTCTCCGGGATCATGACCTGAGCCGAAGGCAGTCGCTTAACCAACTGAGCCACCCAGGCGCCCCCATTTTGCTACTTTTGTTTTGTTTTATTTTTTTTTTTCAGAGTGGTAAGAGTATGTCCCCTGTTATTTTGGTAATTAATTTAGGGGTTTAATTTTTGTAGCTTAGTATATGATTATTTTTTGTATATGCACCATGGACATTTGAAAAGATTGTGGGTTTTTGTTATTTCTGAAAAAAATATGGAAATTGATAGATTTATCACTTTATATTTTTCACAGATTGTATATACTGTCCATCCTATATATACTTATCTAGTATATCATGGTGCCTTCCTATAGGAATCTTTTGGCAGGCAGGCTTGGGAAGAATTATGTGGGTAGGCAAGGAGCTGAAATAAATCAAGAAATGGTTTTCATCATAACCACAGTTGACCTGGGGCAGGGATGGCTGGGGAGCTCTGGAGCAGAGGAGAGGTATATGTATTTCATACTCTCAACAATGATCAAAACCAGTGTAACAGAAGTCCTCCTTCTGTTATTAGCAATACTGAAGACTATAGGATGTGCTCATTTGTTGTAGAATTGACTCGAGGAGACAGAAGTAATATAGCGAAACATAAGGGACAACAAGGAAAGTGGCAAAAAGTTATGGAGCAAAGAAAGTGACAGAGACCAGGGGTCTGGGAAGGGAGTCAGGAGCGGAGCCTCTGGGCTAGGGTGGGTGGCTCTGGGCTTACAGAGCTGGCCTGAAGCCTGGGCCGGGTTTCCTCTGAACTGAGAGTGGGGTGGGGGTAGGAGTGGGGATTGTTCCTTGAGTGCTTCAAGAACATTAGCAGTTAAATCTGAATCATCTCTAGGCTTCCCGTTGAATTAGAAGTTTCCCATTTTTGGTGGAGCCATTTTGCTTTGAGTTTTTAGTGGTTGCTAATATATCTTATGAACTTTGATGTATAGAACAACAAAGACTGATCTTGAATAGAGGTGTTGGGGGTGGCCAGAGTTTAGTTTTCACAGGAAAGAGACCCCATGGCTTGTCCTTGGTCCTATGGAATCATGTGGTGATTTCTATGGTGACCTCAGACTCTTTATGAGTCAAGAACTTTGTGATAAAACATTGGAGTGCTGCTTCAGCTGTGGCAAACTGTAACTCATTTTTTTGTTTTGTGAAAATATTTGCTAGTTGATGGTTCATTTTGACCCATTTACTTGCCAGAGAGATGCAAATCTTAGGCCATTTAAGGATTCACGTACTAATTCCCTGTGGGATGTCTTTCTATGGTCAAGGTAATGACCAGTTCAATAAAGGACCAAGCATAATCCTGATGTGGAATAAAATGCATCATGCAGGGTGGTCCAACCCTGAGAAGGTCTTGAACTACCATGCACATCTTGATTGCTAATTAGAAAAGGTGTATCACGCCAGAAACCACTGAAATATGTGAACTGAGAGGCATTGGTTATGGAAATTAAATCAAAGGCATCAAGCTTTGCATTTCTGATTACATATTCAAACCACACAATGACAGTGTATAAAATCAATTTTTACTATAGTCATAAGGAGTAATTAGACATAGATTTTTAAAATTGAAATCATATTTGTAATAGATGAAATTTATCCACTTCTTCACCCCCAAGCAGAAAAAGATCTGAATGGGAAACTACAGCTGGTGGCTGCTTATTTTATAGGTAATTCTTAAAATAGTTCAGTTGTAACCCATTCAGCTTGAGGGGGATGCACTGCAGAAAAAGCGACATTGTCTCCCTTCAAATATTCTACCATTTGTTTTCATGGCTGCTGGTTTTTAGAGCTTCCCATGTTTTGTTAAGGATTTCATGCCAAAGAAAGGGGAAAAGAAAATGAGGGTGGGGTAGAGAAGAGATCAAGAGGTAAAACAGCAAAGATGAGTTCCTCACCAGAGTGAGTAAGTAAGAAGGGCCGGGAAGCAATGAAAACCCTAGCACCCAGACTGTGGTCTCTAAAGACCATTCCCTCCCTAAACGAAGCAAGGCTGCTTGGAAAATAGTGGGCTCCAGGTCTGGAGCAGAAAATGTACAAATAAAACCTGGAAAGTCTCGTTCCCAAATGCAAGGACATGTTCCAAGATCAGTGGGAACATGGCAAAAGGATACAGGAACTAGCTTGGAGATGTCCCCACTAGGCGAATTTGCGGCCATTTGAGCATAAAGAATGGGTTATAACACATGAAATAAAAAATAGTTTGAGTCATAATAATACTGCTCCTTATGTCCTACCCCCTGAAAATGACAATGAGTAAATAGAAAAGAAATGGTAAAACTAGCAAATCACTTTTTTTACACCAAGTTTTATTGTAATTGATTCAGATGAAACTTATTGGTGGATGCTAAACCACCTGTTATTGGAACGGGATAGTCACATAGTCTCAAAGTATCACCTCAAAAGACTTACTAGTTAAAGGAAGAAAGAGATTCATGACAATGGAGAAATCTGGAGGTTGCCACCATAACGGATGGTCAGACTTCTCCAGTAATGGGACCAGCTGACACCATGGGTCTTCTGATGAAGATCGCAACAATTTTTTAAAGTATCCTTTACCAAAAATGTTTAACCCAAGTCTAGTCATAAGGAATCATCCAGAAAATCCACATTTAGAGACTCTAAGAGGCTTAGATTCTTTTAAAAATGTCAATGTTGGCTGCTTGGCTGTCTCAGTCAGAGGAGCATGTGACTCTTAAACTTGGGATTGTGAGTTTGAGCTCCACATTGGGTGGAGAGATTACTTAAATAGATAAAATTTTAAAATATCAAGGGGCATCTGGGTGGCTCAGGTGGTAAGCATCTCACTCATGATATCAGCTCAGGTCTTGATCTCAGGACCATGAGTTCAAGCCCTGTGAAATAATAAAACAACAACAAAACAAAACAAAATTGTCAGTGTCAAGAAAGACCATGAGAGATGCAGGGAACTGTTCTGAATTCAAAGAGAGTGAAGAGATATAACAACTAAATGCAAAGTGTGATCATTGGCTGGGTCATGGATTAAAAAAAAAAGTTATGAAGAGTACAATTGGGACAATCTGGGAAATTTAAACATGAGCTATTCATTAGTTAGTAAATAATAAGTTTAAATTTCTTAATTGCAATAGCTTGCGTTTTTGTAAGGAATGTCTTTTTTCTTAGGATTGACAGGCTGAAGTACTTAGGAGTAAAGTGTCATGATGTCAGCAACTCACCTTGGATGCTCTAGCCTCCCTGAAAATGTGTGGTGCTTGTGTCCATGTGTGTATGAAGACAGAGAGAGGGATAAGCATTAACAAGTGGTAAATGTGGGAGAAGGATGTGTGGCTCTTTATCATACAATTAACTTGACTTTTCTGCAGATCTGGTTAAAATGAGGGGCACCTGGGTGACTCAGTCGTTAAATGTCTGCTTTCAGCTCAGGTCATGTTCCCAGTGTCCGTGGGATCGAGCCCTACATCATCCTCCCTGCTCAGCAGGAAGCCTGCTTCTCCCTCTCTCACTCCCCCTGCTTGTGTTCCCTCTCTAGCTGTCAAATAAATAAATAAAATCTTTAAATAAAAAAGAAATTATTAAAATGAAATGATGGAGAAAAGCTGGCCAAATCAGGGTGCCTGTATGAAAAGAGTTTTAAGTAAAAAGAATGAATTTAGGTGCAATTACATTTTTAAACTAATGTCAATATGATTACAATTATTTCTTGTTTTTCTTAAGTCAACACCTAATTAGTTTTTAGGCATGTTAAATTTTTGAATAGAAAGTTGTTCACCTGATTTATAAAAAGTTATTCAGAGAAATTTCCTTCCTTCCTTACCATCAACTGCTCTGTTTCTACCTCAAATCCCCCTTTGCCATTGGTTTCGGATATACCCTTTTGGAGGTTGTGCATACATAAATACAAAACATATATTTTGTTTTTCTTTCTTTGCTATACAAGACATACAGTGCTGCATCTTGCCCTTCCCCTAACAATATCTTTGCTATCTTTCCAACTTAGAGCTTCATCATCTGCATCTTTTATTATAGCTGCATAGTGTTCTACTCTACGAACATGCTGTTTACTTATTTAACCTTTGACAGACTTTAGATTCCTTCTTGTCTTTTGCTCTTGCAAGCAATGCTACAGTGCGATGAGCAGACACCTTTTCACGCACATGTGCTGGTATGAGAATCTGTAGAATAAAACAACAAAGTGGGATTGCTGAGTCACAAAGGATCAAAGATATGCTTTTGTAATTTTGTCGGCTATTGCTAACGGAGACTTCATGCTCCTTCACATACATTTCTACCCCGGGTGCATGAAAGTGCCTTCCCCAGAACCTCATCAACGGTATGTGCTATCAACCCTATGGAGCTTTGCCGGTTGGATAGAAGAAAAATGTATCACGAGAAACGTTCATTTGCCTTGCTATAATGAAAGAGGTTGAGCATTGTGTCATACGTCAAAGAACCATTTGCAGCACCTTTTCTGTGAGCTGTTTATTCACATCTTTTGCCTCTTTATTATTTGATTATATTTTATGGGAACAAGTTTACTAGAACAATTAGAGCTTACACAAATGTGGGGACTTAAAGGCCTGAAACAGAGATGTTGAAAGTCTCTAATGGTGACAAGCAGAAATGCTGGGGCAGCTGGGGTATCAGAGCCTGTGGGAAAGTGCCCAAAGCTGGGTGTGTGAAAGAGGAGGTCTGAGAGAGCCATGCCCCGTGGGCTCCACCACCCAGCACTCTGCTGTGGGCCGGGACCACTGTCGGCTGATGGTGCCTGAAATCAGCAAGTGTCTCACTAACAACACCTTCCAAGAGTAACGGCGTCTGCTTCATTTCCAACCTTTGGATGTCACACAAGTTCCTCTCTTGGCCAGCTTTAACCTGGGTCCATGCAGGAGACTTGTTTCTAAGCCTTAGACCAGAATGGTGGTGTCAAGTTGAGAATATCCAGCATGCTCCATCCCTCTGTCATACTCATCCATACTCACTTCCCCTCCCTATACTTAAGTCTCAAAGAGGAGCAGAATTACACTTTGATCCAACAGGAGGCAACTATCCCTCATTTACCCATCTTTAGGGGATGTTCATTCCTCTCCTACCTCAATCACACTCCGCCTTTGATGTGAGATATTGATGTGAGGGTTAACTACTATTGCAGTCAGTTCTGGCTACTCTAATGGAATACCATAGATGGGGGTGCTTAAGCAACACACACTTATTTCCCACATTTCTGGAGGCTGGAAGTCCACGATCAAGGCACTGGCAGATCAGATTCCTGGTGAGGACTTTCTTCCTGATTTGCAGATGACTGCCCTCATGCTGTGTCCTCAGGTGTGGAGATAAAGGGGCAGGGAGCAGGAGAGGTGGAAGGACGGGAGAAGAAGGGTAAGGGAGGGAGGCGGAGGGGAGAGGAGAAGGGAATTTTGGTGGGATTCACTCTGGGAAGCTAAAGGTCCAGCATTCTCTCCGAAGTCCATAGTTCATTTACAGTTCTTCCCAGTCCAGATGCAATGTACCCACCATATGTCATTCTAACCATGAACAATGTTGCCTAGTAGCATAGTTAACAGGCCATCTTACTAGGCTTCCCCAGAGAATTAGTCATAATGAACCACCCCCAAACACAGTGGCTTAGAACAACAACATTCTATTTATGATTCTGTGGATCAGCAATGTAGGATAGTCTCACCTGGATGGTACTTCTATGGGTCACTCAAGTGGTTGTAGTTACCTGGTGTTGGACATGGGCTGGATGGTCTAACACGACCTCACCCCCATAGCTGGTAGGTACTTATTGAATTCTTATAGTTTTTCAGTGAATTCTGTTGAATTTTCCAATTACATCATCTATAAATAATGATAGTATACATCTTCCTTTCTAACTTTTATACTTTGAATTTCTTTTTTTTATATTTTATTTATTTATTTAAGAGAGAGAGTACACCAGCAGGGGGTGGAGGAGTAGGAAGAAGCAGACTCCCCACTGAGCAGGGAGCCTGACACAGGGCTTGATCCAGGACCCCGAGATCATGATGTGAGCCAAAGGCAGATGCTTGACCCCCTGAGCCACCTAGGTGCTCCACTTAGAATTTCTTTCTATTAACTGATTGCACTGGCTAGTACTGCCAAGACAGTGTTAATGTAATAGGGGTGATGGGTCAATGGGGCATCCTTGTGTTCTTCATAGCTAGTGGGAATGTCCCTAGTGTATCCTCAATATTTTGATGCTAGCTTTGGGTTAAAATTTTTAAAAATCACGTGAGGGGCAGAAGGCTGGCTCAGTTGGTAAAACATGCAACCGTTGGTTGATCTTGGGATCATGAGTTCAAGTGCCTGCTGGGAGTAGAGATGACTTAAAAATAAATTAAAATAATAAATAAATAAACTTAAAAAAATCACATTGGAAGTAGATAATTTCAGTGTTTATTAAGAATGACATTCTTTGATGGGGAGCCTGGGTGGCTCAGTTGGTTAAGCTTCAGCTTAGGTCATGATCCTGGAGTCCTGGGATCGAGTCCCACATCGGGCTCCCAGCCCCGCAGGGAGTCTGCTTCTCCCTCTGACCTTCTCCCCTCTCATGCTATCTCTCACTCACTCTCTCTCTCTCTCAAATAAATAAATAAAATCTCAAAAAAAAAAAGAATGACATTCTTTGAATGTATCTTTTTATCATTTATGAAATGGTCATGATTCCTTCTTAGGTTCAATGATATGAAAACAAATCACATAGTCAGAAATCTAGTCACAGAATTCAAACCAATTTCCCATTTGATATTTGCTATAGAGTTTCTTCAAGAGAGCTAAGTCCAGGATGTCCAGTATTAGGGTTATAGAAGAAGTATTAGGGTTATAGAAGAAGTAGAAGAAGTAGGGTTATAGAAGAAGTAGTAATTTTGGAAATAAAACCAATGATGGATTCAATGTGGCAACGTGGGATGTAAAGGATAAAGGGGAATTAAAGATGATTTCTGGGTTTGATCTTGAGAAATGGCTTATATTGAGGTCACCAATAACTTTTTTTGGAGATTTACTTATTTATGATTTTTAGATAGAGAGTGAGGAAGAGAGTAGTAGGGGGAGGGGCAGAGGGAGAGGTGAGAATTTCAAGCGGATTCCCTGCTAAGCACAGAGCCCTATTTGGGACTGGATCCCACAACCCTGAGATCGTGACCAGA
Source organism: Spilogale gracilis (assembly GCA_004023965.1). Classification (NCBI taxonomy): domain Eukaryota; kingdom Metazoa; phylum Chordata; class Mammalia; order Carnivora; family Mephitidae; genus Spilogale; species Spilogale gracilis. Next base: position 30,032 of record PITA01019490.1, on the reverse strand, counting down.
AATCAAGAGTCAGAGACTCAACTGACTGAGCCACCTACGTGCCCCCACCAATTACTCTTGATTGCCAGATGCAGTGGGACCTTTCCCATCCTACCCAACACCTGAGGTCTGTGACTCTGCTGACTACTCTCTCCACTTTCTGTTCGGTAGCTGTATGGCCTCCTCCTTCACTGTTTCTTCTCAGTCTCTTGGTGGGTTCTTCTCCACGTGCCTAGGATGCCTAGGTTGAAACCCCCATCCAGACTCTGTTCTTAGCTGCCTTCTGTCTTTGCACAGTTTCGGATAATCCCATCTCTCCCCTGGTTCCACTTATGACATACCACTTGTGATGCTTGATTGCTCCCACACCCGTGTCTCTAGCCCGGTCTTGCTCCTGAGCTCCCAGCTGAAGATCCACTTGCCCATGGGACTTCTCCCTACATGGATCTTCTGAAGGTGTCTCAAATCCTTCAAGTCTAAAACCACACTCCTTATCTGCTCTGATTCTTCCATCAATCCTAATGTTTTTGTCCACACCACCAAACAATTCTTGGACAACACTCACCCCTCACCCTGCCAGGCGCTCAGTCTTTGGGGAATGATCCCACTGAGCCCACTGGCATAATAAAGCTGTGTTCTGCATGTGTCCCTGCTCTCTGCATGCCACTTTAGTTTCCTCGGTTGCCTCAGATTTTTCCACAATAGGACACCAGCCAAGAGTTCTAAAATTCAACTCCATTCTGAAACTGTCTACTTGGACACAGCATCAGACCGTACAGGTTAAGAGCTCAGTCCCACGATGTGGCCCCCTGCCCCCTTCAGATGCCAATCAAAAGTTCAGGTTGTCACCTGTGCTTCTGATCAGAGGTCCCAAGGCCTCTTCCTTGGGTTTAACTTGCTAGAGCGGCTTACAGAATGTAGAGAAGTATTTCATTTACTGGGTTACCAGTTTATTAAAAAAAGGATATAACTCAGAAGTAGCCTGATGGAGATGATGCATAGAGCAGGTGGGGAATGGAGTGGAACTTCCCCATGCCCTCTCCAGGTGTGCCACTCTCCCCAAATCTCCATTGGTTCACCCAGAAGCTTCCCGAACCCCATTCTTTTAGGTTTTTACTTTTTTAATTTTTTTTAAAGATTTTATTTATTTGACAGCAAGAAACACAGTTAGAGAGGGATCACAAGCAGGGGGAGTGAGAAAGGGAGAAGCAGGCTTCCCGCCAAGCAGGGAGCCTGATGTGGGGCTCGATGTGGGGCTCGATGTGGGGCTCGATGTGGGGCTCGATCCTAGGTCTCTGGGATCATGACCTGAGCCGAAGGCAGTCACTTAACCAATTGAGCCACCCAGGTGCCCCTCTTTTAGGGTTTTAATAGAGGCTTCATTACACGGGCAAGATTGATTAAATCCTTGGCCATCAACCAATGATTGAACACCCAGCCCCGCCAAATCCCCCAGTTTGAGGTCAGGGGGTGGGTCTAAAACTTCCAACCCTCTAATCTCAGGGTTGGTTCCCTTGGCAACCAGCTTCCAGCCTTGGGCCTCCCCAAACCATGCATTAGCATAACAAAAGACACATCGATTTCTCTTTTCACTTAGGAAATTTCAAGGGTTTTAGGGGCTCTGCGGCAGGAATGGGAAGAAGACCAAATATATATATACTTCATTACAAATCACAGCATCACACCTACCCTCTCCCAAATGTGATGGGGCTAGGGGGGAGGTCCCTGTATCTTAGGTTCCTTTCCCTCCCTTTTTCCTGATCAGGCACTGAGTCTTGAAGATTTTACCATCTCAAATCTGGTCCTTCCAGCCCCTGTCTGCTGCGTTGGGACTGACACGACAGTTTCCACTCCCTTCCTGCCTTCCTAACTTCTTAGTGTTCCTCGAGAGTCTTTTAAAAAATCTGTCGAGAAAAATTTTGTGTTTTAAGAGACTCTAAGAATGAATTTTTGCTGGAAGAACAATGAGCTGGAGAACAGAATGCTGTGTCCTCATAGATCCTTATTCTGAGCATGGAAGTGTGGGATGCCAAGGTTCCTTAGCCTTGTGACTAGTAGTTGGTAGAACTTAACATATTTTAAGAAGAATTTCATCAGCCAAGTGCAGCACGAATCACCCACGGAACTCTCACCAAAAAGGCATTGGTCTCTATCTGCTGGGTTGTTTGAAGTACACCCTGTCATTGGTGAGGCTGACATGCCTTGCAGGTCAGTAACCTGCGATCCTATACCCTCTCTTGACTTTCAAGGTTAACATTGTTAGGGCCTGTTTAGCCTCAAGGCCAGCAGAACAGACTCTGAAACTCCCTGGTGATTTAGGCCTCTACATATCTAAGACCCCCTGGTGATTGATGCCTTTACAAGGCCTGTGTTCACCAAAGGAGGGCAGTTAAGTCAAAGAACCATCTGTGTGTCTGGCTTCCTTGCCCCAAATGTGTGGGCAATTCAGGAACTGGGGAGGGGGCAAAAATGTCATCACACCCAACCGAGTAAATTACTGTGTGACTCATGCTTGCTGTTTGAAATGCATATAAAACCCCTAGACCCTTGCATTCGGGGTCCTTGCTGAAACCCGCTGCGCCAGGTAGATGCTTGGACCCTAGCTAGCTAGAAATAAACCTCGCTGTGTGATTTGCATTATCCTGAGCGTCCTCGGTTTCTCTTTGGGGAGGCGGTTGACATTGGACTTTAACAACATTTAGAGAATTTTTAAAAAAGACTTTATTTGAGAGAGAGAGAGCACAAGCTAGGGGGAGGAACAGAGGATGAAGGAGAAGCAGACTCCCCACTGAGCAGGAAGTCCAGTGCTCAGGGCTCGATCCCAGTTCCCTAGGATCATGACCTGAGCTGAAGTCAGACCCCCAACCGACTGAGTCATCCAGGCACGGCTTAGAAATTTTTTTATGAGAAAATATTTTTCTGAAATAGTTTTGGCTAATCACAGATACTAAGAAACACTGGCATTCTGAATGACAGAAGGACAGGTGAGTGTCCTGAAAGGCCATCTGGGGCAGGAGGCCATGGACTTCCAGGGAGTTCTGGCCTGTGGGGCTGTGTGGTGGCCTGGTAGGTGTGAGACTAGGGCGGGTGGCTGTGGGACTGACAGGACGCTGAGGATGCCAGAGGGAGACCAATTCGGAGGACCAACCCTGGGCTTCAGGGTGCGAGTCCTGGTAGGGAAGGAGCAGGGCCTGTAAATTTGGGAAGGCTCAGGGAAGAGCAGGTGAGGTAGAGATGCCATGAGCAGCTGTTCTCAGAGGGAATAAGCTCAGTTTCTGGGAGTTCTTTTTTTTTTTTTTTTTAAGATTTTATTTATTTGACAGAGAGAAACACAGCCAGAGAGGGAACACAAGCAGGGGGAGTGAGAGAGGGAGAAGCAGGCTTCCCGCTGAGCAGAGAGCCCGATGTGGGACTCGATCCCAGGTTTCCAGGATCATGACCTGAGCTGAAGGCAGTTGCTTAACCAACTGAGCCACCCAGGCGCCCAGTTTCTGGGAGTTCTTGAAGAGAATAGATGAGGGACAGTGAGAAACAGAGACACAGATAGATACCACCAAGTGTGGGAAAAGCAACAAGTTTCAACAAGAATGCCCACTATATAGATCATGCAACTGAAGTGGTCCTATCTGTGGAATCATTCTCAAGTGGGAAAAGAAAAAGAAAAGGAAAAGAAAAAAGCATATACTATATATTTATATTATATAGTATTACATAATCTATCCACACATACCTGTATATGTACTATTATTGTACAATATATATACTTTACCACTTTATTTTTTTAAGATTTTATTTATTTGAGAGAGAGACAGACAGAGAGACAGACAAAGCACAAGCCAGGGGGAGGTGTAGAGGCAGAGAGAGAAGCAGACCTCCCCCCAACCCCCTGCAAGGAGGGAGCCCTATAAGCAGGGATCAATCCTATGACCCCAGGATCATGACCCCAGCTGAAGGCAAATGCGCAACCGATTGAGCTACCCAGGCATCCCTATACTTTACCACTTTAGAACGATTCGATACATAGTGTTTTTTTCTATCTCTATATTCCTAGAAAATCACTAACATTTATTGAAGGCTTTGTGGGCCAGGTATTGTGTGGTCGGTGTGGTGTGATTCCGGGGCCTTTATGCCTTTGATCCTACCACAGGCCCATCTTACAGATGAGGAAGTGGAGTCCAGAGAGGTTGAACAGCAGGTGATAGAAGCTGGTGTCAGGGCTCTGGGTGCTGAGCTGAGAGCAACAAAGAGCTGGGGCCAGGGTTGACCTTTTCCTTTGCGGGGGGTGGGGCTTTCACAGCCCTGTTCAATTTCTGATGGTGATGAGTTTGAAAAAACAAATGATTTCTGGAGGTGACTGTTCTCCAGTTCTTGTGGCTGCTCGGCAGCATTTGGGGCTATGAAGGTGAAAAGCCTGTTGAGCAGTTGGTAACATAGTAGCTTACAGACATCTTAAAATAAGGTGCTGAATCGGGTGTGAGACACCACATCCCCACCCCCGGAGGAGCTTCTGATTAAAGTCACCGAGGAATCCGCTCTTGAGAGGACGCCAACAGCCACATCTTTTTCTTTCCATCAGGAAGCCCGAGTTAGGAAAGTGGGCATGAAATCACCAGAGAACTTTATAAGATTTTAACGTCTAAGAATCCGAATTAGCATGTCTCTGTCCAAGGGTATGAAAAACGAATCTGAGCATAATTATCACCGGCTGCCCAGGAGGGGGCGTGGCTGCCTAGCGACCCCTTCAGTCAGACCCTACCCGGAGCCGCTTCGCGGAGCAGCTCGGTGGTGAGCCCTGCTAGGTCTGAGAGTTCGTGGCCGCGGAATGCTGACATCCTTAGAGCGGGCGGGGCGTGCTTGGAAAAAATTCAGACTTGGGAGGCTCTCGGCGAGAAGCCGCGTGTACACAGGAGGAGAGGGGCTGCGTGCGGCGGCTGGAGCGCTACCCGCCTTCCCACAGCACCCCTGCCTCCTCCCGAGAGCCCACCTGTATATCCCATTTGATGGTAAGGAGGCGGGGCCTCCTTTTTTTTTTTTTTTTTAAGATTTTATTTGAGAGAGAGTGAGTGAGAGAGAGCATGAGAGGGGAGAAGGTCAGAGGGAGAAGCAGACTCCCTACAGGGCTGGGAGCCTGATGTGGGACTCGATCTGGAAACACCAGGATCAGGACTTGAGCTGAAGGCAGACGCTCAACTACTGAGCCACCCAGGCATCCCCAGTTGGGGCCTTTCTAACAGGGTGTCAATAAAGCGTCAGGATAAGTGAGTGTCTGAGTGTCTAAATTCAGTTGAAGCAGTTTACATGGAATCAGGCCATGTCTGCGATGCCTTTTTTTCATTTATGTCTAAGAAGTCACACTTTTGACATTTTATTTCGTTTCTTAAATTCCTGCAATATGACTGTGGCTGTCTGGTGCATATTTATGACCTTGGGTAGCTTGCTGTGGCCACAGCGTGCAAGCCAACAAACAAATGTGGTAGAAAAATAATACGGGAAATCCCAAAAGGTAAATAACTTGGTGGGGGTGTGGGGGTGTGTGGAGAGAAGTGAGTTTAAACAAGAACTCCAGAAATTCCTTTAAGGAAAATTCATTCAGAGGAGCATCAGTATATTTGGAATATTGACGCTCATTCCTGCCAGAGAAGCCTTGGCTTTTTGCTAGAAGTTAAGTAGATTTTTATTATGGCCTTTATCAACAGACCTCTCCTTTCACCTTTGGGAAAAAAGTTACTGCCTTTCTTCAGTATCTGTGCTTTTGTTCCCATGCCTCCTGGCAAACCTTTATTAAGTGCCTACTGTATGAATGGCTCCAGCTGACAGCCTGGTTCATGCTCCGGGATTATGCTCCTCCCCCCCTCCTACTTTCTTCCTCTTCCCCACCTCACCCAGGGATTCATCCTGGCTCTGCACAACAGCAAGCCAGCCAGACAAATGAATGAGGCTGGACCCCAGGAGTGGAGCTGAGGTGGGGGGACTTGGAGCCTTGGTCTCTCCGTTCCACATCATCCAAGAGCTGGAGTATTTTCCAGTGAAGTTCACACTCCAAGTCTTCAGTTCAGAAATTTATGTTCAAATCCCTTGGTGGGGGTGGGTGAGTGGTTTTGGCCCAATTAAGGTTCATCTTAAAACCAAGCATTGTATTTGTATTAAAAATATAAAATGGGGGCGCCTGGGTGGCTCCGTCAGTTAAGTGTCAGACTCTTGATTTCCATTCAGGTCATGATCTCAGGGTCATGAGACCAAGCCCCACTTCCGGCTCCAGCTCCGCGGAGGAGTCTGTTTCTCTCCTTCTCTCCCTCTGCCCCTCCCCCAGCACACACTCTCTTGTATAATTAAATCTTTTTAAAAAAGGTATAAAATGTTAAAATGTGTCTGATGCTTAGTATCTACATTCCTATCCTGTGTCTGTCTTTAACATGGGAAATTTCACATGTACACACCAATTAAGAAAATAGTACAAACTCACAGTTCAGTAACTGCCAGCTTACAGGGGTTCGGTTTCATCTGTACCCGCTTCTCACTGGATGTTTTGGGGGCAATCCCAGACATCATATTAATTTCATCTGTAAATATTTCAATATGTATTTCTAAAAAAGAAGGACTTGACAGAGCCGATCCCATTGATCCCCTTCTGCAGTTCCTTAAGATCCAATATCCAATTAGCACATGCTCAGATGATTTGAGTGCTTTTTTAGGTCCTCTGTCAGAATCGGTTTCCAGATAAGGTCCATGCATCGGAGCTCATGTTTGAGTACTTACAATTTCAACAGTGCCAACCACGGTTCCAAGTGTTTTAATGAGGATCACATTTAATCCTTTGTCCTGTGAAGTTTGTGATATTATTATGCAGCCGGTACGGGGGAGAAGACTAGGCATGCCACTTGTCTAGGCAGGATCGGAACCGCAGGACCACCATGCTGAGCTTGGAAGCCTTCAACTCAAGACCCCAGTTCCTGTGAGGACCCCTCTTCTACAAGTTCCAGAAAGATCATGGCCTCCCATGCTGTCTTCAGGCCCTGGGAGTAACAGCTTCGCAGTGTTGTTGCTCCCGGAGACTCCCACCTCCCCCGGGTTCTCCCCATCACCCAGCCCACATCACCCTAAAGAGTTCATTAAACAGCTTGTTTTAAACCCTTGGTGCAGCCAGAGGGACCACAACGGATGTGGTCATGCCTGGGCAGTGCCAGGGCTCCAATTCAGCTTGCTTCTGGTAGGCTCTGCGTGCCTGTTACCCAGAAACAAACTGAAGACAGAAGAACACAATAGTTGAGAAGCCGTAGAAGATGAGGATGGAAGGAGCTTAGGTTGGCATATTTTAGCTAAGTATTGAATATCCCCATATTAAAAAGAAAAAAAGAATCTTTGCTCTAATGTTACGATTATCACACTATTCATTTTGTTATTTTACCTATTAACCACCTCATAGTTGTGTAGTGAAACAGGTGATGTAAGCAATTGACATTTTTCAAAAGGTGTCCTGTAACTTTAAGTTCTTGCTACACCACTTTTGAAGTGTTCGAAACACTAGTGAGGCTCTCCGTGGTAGGCCCAGGGGCTGCTAGCGTCAGCCTCCACATTGGGCTTTAATTGTCATCACAGAGGAGAATGGTTATTCTCCAGAGTTTAGACAACTGGTCTGTGGTGAGGACATTGTCTTTGAGTTACCATGACAACCTCCCTCTTCAAGGTAAGCATTTGAGTTTTATCAAAACAAAGGACTTGGCTTTGTATTAAATTGGTCCCCATGGCAGTGTTCATCACTGCATGCCTGCATGATCAGCCACCTCCGCTCCTGGGGTATTTTTATCCTGAGACCCAGGGGCTCAGCTCACCATGGGGTGGCTGCCTCCTTGGACGTTGGACTCAGACCGGAGGGCTGGTCTCTTCCAGGAAACAATGTCCCTCATCCCGACATATAGCAAGCTCTCTGTTGGTTGGAAAGGGCTCGTCATGTACTTCCCCTTCCTCTTGGAATATAAGCTCTTAGATTTGGAAAGAAAATGTAATGCACTGGAATAGAGGCTTGTTTTTTTCTTTCTCCAGCCTTCTTCTCTTCTCCCCCTTTCTCTGAGAACAGTATTTCGCTTCTTTTGGTGGACTGTCCATTGGTTACTCAGCAGCTGTTCCCAGGGCAGCTGGTTATCTATTGGGGAAGAAGTCACTTCTTGTCTTTCTTGCCATTCACAAAAGTCTGGATGGATTAAAAAACATACGGATGTCTGGGTGGCTCAGGTTAGTCCAAGGTTAGTTAAGGGTCCGACTCTTGATTTCAGCTCAGGTCTTGATCTCAGGGTTGTGAGATCAAGCTCCACCCCAGGCTTCACATTCAGCACAGAGTCTACTTAAGATTTCTCTTTTTCCCCTCTGCCCCCTCCCCTCCCACCTACTCCATCCCCCATGGTGTGTGTTTGTGCCCGCACACGTGCGGGTGATCACATACACACAGTCTCTCTCTGAAAAAAATACAAAATTCTAAACATAAATGAATTAAAGTAACCAAAAAAGATATAGAAGCATGTTTTCATAATCTGAGAGATGGAAAGAAAAGAAATCTAGAAGCAATAGAAGAAAACAAGGGGGGCTAGTGCACCTGGGTGGCTCAGTCGGTTGAGTGTCAGAATTCTTGATTTTGGTTTAGGTCATGATCTTAGGGTCCTGGGATGGAGCCCCACATCAGGCTCCCTGCTCAGCAGGAAGTCTACTTGTCTTTTTCTCCCTCTGACCCTACCCCTGCTCTCTTTCTCTCTCAAATAAATAAATCTTTAAAAAAGAGAGAGTGGGAGAGAGAGAGAGAGAGAGAAAGAGAGAGAGAGAGAGAGGAATTTCAAATTTTGAAGCTTATATACACAATCACATCATAAAGTTAAACAATAAATAGCAAAATTTAAAACATACTTATATCTGTAGAGTGTTAATATCTGTAATGGGCAAAGGGCTTCTGAACATAGATAAGACAAGTATAAGGTAAAAGGTACTCACATTTATGAATCAAATATGAATAAACTAGCAAAAATATGACCATCACCTCTTGAGTCAGCTTAAATGTAAAAATTTAGAGAATTTACCATCTTTGGGGTTGGTTAATGTGGCACCTTGTGTCCAAAATGCCCATGACTGTCAACTCCCAGATCCCCTTCCTAATAACACAGGAATACTTTTGCAGATTGAAGATTTATGACAGAATGTGTGAGTGTGGAAGCATGTGTGGGGGTGTGAGAGAGAGTGTGAGAGTGTGAATCTAACATCACTAGTGAATTTGCTCACACTCTCTCCTCCACTGGAAGCAGGGCCCTGTTAGTTCCATGCACCCTTTTGTCCCCAGCACCAGGGATGGTTGGTGCCTGGCACATGGCAGGTGCTCAAATATATAAATGAATGGCTCTCTGGCAGATGCGATTTTAAAAACTGGGGTTATGTTCTTAATCTGTGATATGCATTTGGGTCAGTGTATGAATGCATTTGAGTCAATGACAGAGGTATGATTCCCAATGATGTCCATGCCCCTCCCGCAGAGGTAGTAATGACTGAAATTGAAATGCATAAAAGTGAAAGAAATTCAAGAATATGTTGTCTTAAAATCAGAATGAGATCCTGGACCACACTGTTCTCAGTCTTTGACAGGTCAAACAGGAGAGATAAAAGAGTCAGAGATTCAGATCAGTGGACTTACAGAGCCATGGAACCTGGTGTCGTGATCATCATCAGATTCTCACCTCAGGACCCATGGAACTCTCCTGTTCCACAGATGGGCCCCATGCAGGGCATGTGTTTTCATAATGAGGTAATAAAACTAGCAGTCCATTACACAAAGTTTATTTTTAAAAAGCAGGGCATGGAAGTCAAATAAATAAGGCTCCGTCAAGGGTTAACCTGTGCCAACAAGCAGGTCTGGGCTACTTAAGAAATTAAGAACATAGGGGCGCCTTCACCTCAGGTCATGATCCCGGAGACCCGGGATTGAGCCCAGCATCGGGCTCCCTGCTTGGTGGGAGGCCTCCTCCTCCTTCTCTCACCGCTCCCCGCCCCCCACTTATGTTCCCTCTCTAGCTGTGTTTCTCTCTGTCAAATAAATAAATAAAATCTTTTTTAAAAAAAAAGAAACTAAGAACAGAAGAAGCACGGAACCCCCAAACCTGGGAGAAGAGAAGAAAGTGTTCCGTGATCAGGCAAGAAAAGATGAAAATAAATGAACTAACTCTTCAGTCAAAACCTGGAAAAACAATAAAAGAAAGCCAAGAACATAAAGGGAGCTACTGGACACAAATGAGAGGACAACAGATTAAAGAAAAGAACTGGAGTAGAAATTTCCCATACAGGGAATGGTTCTCTGGGAAAGGTAAAGGGACTCAAAATTTGACAATGCTAAGAAACAGAAGAGAAAACGCTGGTGATTGGGGAAGGGGGGCTGAATGGCATTTCCATCTGGTCTTTGTCCCCATCCCATTCTGTCCACAGGCCAGGCTCTAGGGCATCAGCAGGGAGAGAGCACTCCGGGCCCAAAAGATCCAATAGCACAACAACAATAAAAAGAACAGTGTCGGGGCGCCTGGGTGGCTCAGTTGGTTAAGCGACTGCCTTCGGCTCAGGTCATGATCCCGGAGACCCTGGATCGAGCCCCACATCGGGCTTCCTGCTCGGCGGGAAGCCTGTTTCTCCCTCTCTCAGTCCCTCTGCTTGTGTTCCCTCTATGGCTGTGTTTCTCTCTGTCAAATAAATAAATAAAATCTTTTAAAAAAAAAAAAAAAGAACAGTGTCAAGGATTTTCTTTAAGGGCACCTGTGGCTCAGAGAGTTAAGCCTCTGCCTTTCTGCTCCGCTCAGGTCATGATCTCGGGGTCCTGGGATCCACGCCCGCATTGGGCTCTCTGCTCAATTGGGAGTCTGTTTCCCTCCTCTTTCTCTGCCTGCCTCTCTGCCTATTTGTGATCTCTGTCAAATAAATAAATAAAATATTAAAAAAAAAAGATTTTCTTTAACTCCTTAATTAACGTGAGGCCCAGGAAGATGCTAAAAGTGGTTTCAAGTGCATTTGTGGAACCAGGTATTTTAGGCAATTTTAATAAAAGAATGAAGGTAGGCTTGCAGGTTTTGATAGTTAACAGGTTAATTTCCTCCTGGGCCATACCCAGACCACCTGGGATATTTTATATACCAGCCAGTGATTATTTGAGTATCTAAGTGAGAAAAGTCTCTAAGTTCACATCTGCCCCATGCAGAGCTATAAAACACCCTGTCAAGGTCCACAGAAAGGCAGTCAGAGGTGTTAGGACTGCACTGCACTGAGCGATCCAGCAAACGCCTTTCATCCATTTTCAACTTTGGGGAAGCTTTTGTGGTGCTGAAAATGAAATCTCCCCTTTAATCTCCGAAGAGTTTGGGTGCTTGGATCCTACAGGTCTGGCAGGACAGAAGGGGATCCAGCAGCCAGGGCAGCCAGGCATGGAAGACTTGGTGACCTGGGACCAGCCCTGAGCCACAGGCTGCCCCAGGAACCCACGGGAGAGCTTTGAGACAGAGAGCAGAGGTTTCTAGTTTGTTATAAATTACGAAGAAATTTATTCAAAATACTCAAAGAAATTATCCATCGACTCATGTATTTTCAAGTTGGCTTTGTCATGACAACGGGGTTGGAACTAGAGCCGACCCTTGAACAACATGGGGGCTAGGGGCTCTGACCCTCATGCCGGTGAATATCCGCGTATAACTTGTGACTACCCTCAGAATCCAAGTGCTGATCGCCTACCGTTGGCCCAGAGCTTTACCGATGACACACACAGTGGATTAATACACAGCGCAGAGGTCAGATGTATTAGTACATACTACATTCTGACAATAAAGTCAGAGGCAGAGTAGAACATCAAAGGAAGAGAAAATACAGTTACAGTACTGCATTGAATAAAATCCGAGTGCAAGTGGACCCACGCAGTTCAAACCCACGGTATTCTGTTGTCTGAGGGACAACTGTTTACACGAGTGGACGTCCTCGAAGACCACCCTGCAAGACCTCACCAGCGCGAACACATCATGGAAACGAGTTCCCCATGTATGGCCGTACCTCTATTATCTTGTCCCAGAAATCTTCATAATCACAGAAGTTATTGTAACTTACGGAGAGAACAGGGACACCATCTGAGAACTAGTGGCAATAATTCCTAGGGAAAATAAATGAGAAAAAAGTGCTTGTGTGTTTTCCGAGATTATCTTTGACGGTGACTTCCACTGTATGGCAGACACTCTCTCCTGGGAAACTGGGCCTTGGGGGATGGTGTCTGTTGTTAAGGCTGCTTAACAAACCAGCCCCAAATGCAGTGCTTAAAAAGAACAATGCCTTATTCTTTCTCGTAGTTCCAGGGATGAGCGGGGTTCATCCTTCCGTTGGTCTCACGAGGAGTTCCTCATGTTCCTCCAAGATTCATTGTTTATGCCCCAGTAGTTCTCCGGCCACTGGAGAGCCCCAGACGTCCTCTCTAGGCCTCTGGGGCCTTGGTGTTTGCTGTCCGCCAGAGATCCACAGGGTCCCGTGTCACCTGGGAGTCAAGGAACTTCTTGCTCACCCGGCAAAAGGAACATTCCCGAGTCAGGAGAAGAAACTTTGAGACATCTTTCCATCAAGCCTCAAGCTGCATTCCATTACCCAAATTTGCAAAGCCGACCTACATCTCAAGGGTGAGAAAATAGGCCCTGCCTTTTGATGGGAGGAGTCACAACGGCATATTCAAAAGGAGGCGTGGCCTCAGAGGTAGGCGGATTCACGGGGGGGAGGGAGGGTGGGAGGGGAGCTCACCTGTCTCATCCACCCTAAAACCACAATGTAGTTGCTGTTTCTGAAGTTCAAAATGGAACAGGCATTAGGCACGAATGCTACCTACTTAATTCAGATAGGGTCACATATGTGGGAGGATTTTAATAAACATTGACTGTACTGAACCAGACTGAATGAATGTATGCCCCAAGTGGGTGTTTCTTCTTGTTTTGTAACCTTAAGAACCTTACCTTTCACTGACTCAATGGACCACAAGCCCTGGAAAAGGTACTTAAAGGAGTAAAAACTCTTTGCAGAATTTTTCATTCTACTTAATTTGAACAAATAGTATATATCTCAGCTAATGAATATTTCAGTCTTTCACATATGAACCAAAAATGTAATTATGGATTTGATTTTCCCAACGTTTGCTGCCTGCAGTAGTCAGTGATCACAAATCGCATTAAATGAAAGGTGAACTCCATTATAGTATCTGCAAAATGGAGCTTAATAAGTTTTGTAATTATGGGGCAAATCTATGCAAATTGCAATTTTTATTAGGCAATTTTCCATCTTCATCTAGGCTCTAATAGTCTATTAGACTGGTGGCAGTTCAGTGCTTTTATTAAGGAAGTTCTTTAACTGCTTTTCTGTTTGGTTCCTTATAATGAAAAAATTGCATTTTGGGGTAAAATGGTCACAGGCCTGATTTACTTATCTTTTCAATCTTATTACAAATAGGAAACTGAATTCTCTGTTAATTATTCAGCTAAAACCCTATAGACCAGTTTTGGTCCATCTTATATACAGACTAAGAACTTAAGAGAATTTTATGCCCCCCCCCAAAAAAAAACAAAACCCCTTACAATCAGGTCTTTTCCATTTGTTATTCCATGTTAGGATGTTGGCCAAAAGAAAAGGAGTCAATATCAAAATCTTACCAGGTCAGTTTTTCTTCCTAGAAGTGTTCTTTCACCCTTTTAGCGATTGTGAAGCTATAAATCCTTTTCTAAACTGGGAATTCAAAGTTGACACATAAAACAAACCATCATGCTATCCTTTTCTGTACCACTTTATGGTTGTTCTAAGGTTTTATGATACATCAGGCCCAGTAATTTTGTATAGCAAATCATCAGGTGTTTTTTTTTTTTTTTTTTAAGATTTTATTTATTTGACAGAGAGAAACACAGCCAGAGAGGGAACACAAGCAGGCGGAGTGAGAGAGGGAGAAGCAGGCTTCCTGCCGAGCAGGGAGCCAGATGTGGGACTTGATCCCGGGTCTCCAGGATCATGATCTGAGCCAAAGGCAGTCGCTTAACCAACTGAGCCACCAGGCGCCCTTTTTTTTTTAAAGATTTAGCAAATCATCAGGTTTTACTGTCCTTTGTTTAAAAAATTTTTGCTGTGTGTGTGTGTGTTTTTTTTTTTTTAAGATTTTTTTTATTTATTTGACAGAGAGAAACACAGCCAGAGCGGGAACACAAGCAGGGGGAGTGAGAGAGGGAGAAGCAGGCTTTCCGCTCAGCGGGAAGCCTGATGCGGGGCTCGATCCCGGGTCACCGGGATCATGACCTGAGCCGAAGGCAGCCACTTAACCAACTGAGCCACCCAGGCACCCCTGTTGTGTGTTTTTAAATCATCATTTGATAAGAAGAAAATGGCCCGGTGTCACTAAGTGTTGGGAAAAAAACCTTGCAAAGGTTTTTCCAGGTGGCTTGGGTATTTCTGTATGCAGGATGGGAGGTGGCTTTGCTCCACACTCAGTCTGAGATTTACAGCATGAACCTGGTCCAGAAACAGAGGATGTGGCAGATGGTGCCCACTTGGTTCACCCTCAATGCAGCAGAACTCACACCTGACTGGGCACAGGGACATGCCGGTTTACCTTTCAGAGGATTTTGTGCCAGGAGCTGATGTCTCCATAGTGCGTTTAGCCTTCGGTATAATAATCTTGTTCAACAGATGACTTTGTATGCCAGGCATCTCAGCCTTGCAGAAGGTACCAACAACCTCTCCCATGGTGGGGCAGGGGCTCCGAGGAAATGGTGATCTGGGCTTCCTTTGGATTGGGGATCCAGGATCTATATTGTTCCCTCTCACAAGCTATGAACTCTTGGCAGCTTTTATGTCCTCTTTCCTCTCCTGTTAAGGTCATAAGGAACATTAATTTGTTAATTGAGACTTAACTATGTATTAGTATCTTTGTTCAGTAATGTGTTCACTATTTTTCAGACGGTCTAAAATTCACCAGTGAATTCTACCAAACAGTTAAAAAGAAATAATACCAATTTTCAGCAGTCTTTTCCAGAATATAGAAGCAGTGGGAACACTTGGTAATTCATCCTGTGAGGCCATCATTAACTTAATATCAAAACCAGTTGAGACATCACAATGCAGGAAAAATAAAGGCCAACAGCTCTCATGCTTAGGGATGCAAAAACCCATAACAAAATCTTAGCACATCAAATTCAGTGATAAAAAATATTATACAGCACAACCAAGTAGGGGTTATTCCGGTATACAAGGCTGGTTCTGTGTTTGAAAATAAATCAATGTTATTTACCATATCAACATTCTAAAGAAAAAAAACCATGTGATCATGTTCACTGGTGCAGAAAAAGCATTTGACAAAATCTACCGATTCATGATCAGTATTCTCAGCAAACTAGGAATAGAGGGAGATCTGCCACAACCTGATAAAAGACATCTACAAAAAACCCTACAGATAATATGGTATTTGTGATAGTGGAGAGACTGGACACTTTCCCTGAAAACTGGGAACAAAGCAAGAGGGTCTTGCTCATCTCTCTTATTCAACAGCATATTAGAAATCCTAGCTCCGGGTGCCTGGGTGGCTCAGTGGGTTAAGCATCTGGCTTTGGCTCAAGTCATGATCTCGGGTCCTGCAATCAAACCCTGCATTGGGCTTCCTGCCCAGCAGGGACCCTGTTTCTCCTTCTCCCTCTGCTGCTCTCCCAGCTCATGCTCTCTTTCTCCATGTCAAATAAAAAAATAAAATCTTAAAAAAAAAAAAGTCCTAGCTAGTGCTGTAAGACCAAAACAAAGTATACAGATCGGAAAGGAAGATATAGGACTATATATATACTTTTTATTACATTATTTTATTTTTTCAGTGTTCCAAGATTCATTGTTTATGCCCCACACTGAGTGCTCCATGCAATTTGTCCCCTCAGTACCCATCACCAGGCTCACCTATCCCCCGACCCCCTCCCTTCCAAGACCCACAGTTTGTTTCTGAGACCACAGTCTCTCATGTTTCATCCCCCACCCCAGTTCACATTCCTTTTCCTTCTCCTACTGTCCTCCATATTACTCCTTATGCTTCACAAGTAAATGAAACCATATGATACTTGACTTTCTCTGCTTGGCTTATTTCACTCAGCATAATCTCCTCCAATCTGGTCCATGTTGCTACAAAAGTTGGGTATTCATCCTTTCTGATGGAGGCGAAATATTCCATTGTATATATACCACATCTTCTTTATCCATTCATCTGTTGAAGGGCACCTTGGTTCTTTCCACAGTTTGGCGATTGTGGTCATTGCTGCTATGAACACTGGGGTAAATATGACTTTTCTTTTCACTACATCTGTATCTTTTAGGAAAAATACCCAGTACTGCAATTGCAGGGTCACAGGGTAGCTCTATTTTTAACTTTTTAAAGGAATCTCCACACTGTTTTCCATAGCGGCTGCACCAACTTGCATTCCCACCAACAGTGTAAGAGGGTTCCCCTTTCTCTGCAGCCTCTCCAACACTTGTTGTTTCCTGTCCTGTTAATTTTGGCCATTCTGAGTGGTATAAGGTGGTAACTCAAAGTGTTTTTAATTTGAATTTCCTTGATAGCTAATGACGACAGACATTTTTCATGTGTCTGTTAACCATTTGTATGTCTTCAATGGAGAAGTTCCTCTTCATGTCTCCTGCTCATTTTTTGATGTGATCATCTTTTTTTTTTGGTTGTTGAGTTAGAAGAGCCCTTTGTCTGTAGCACAAATATCCTCTCCCATTCTGTGGGCTGCCTTTTTGTTTTGTTGACTGTTTCCTTTGCTGTGTAGAAGCTGTTTATTTTGATGAAGTCCCAAAAGTTCATTTTCACTTTTGTCTCCTTTGCCTTTGGAGACATGTCTTGAAAGAAGTTGCTGTGGCCGATGTCAAAGAGGTTACTGCCTATGTTCTCCTCTAGGATTTTGATGGATTCCTGCCTCATATTGAGGTCTTTCATCCATTTCAAGTTTGTCTTTGTGTGTGGTGCAAGAGAATGGTTGAGTTTCATTCTTCTATATGTAGCTGTCCAATTTTTCCCAGCACCATTTATTGAAGAGACTGTATTTTTTCCCCTGTATATTTTTTCCTGCTTTGTTGAAGATTATTTGACCGTAGAGCTGCGGACTATGCATCTGTTTTTGTGCCAGTACCATGCTGCCTTGGTGATTACAGCTTTGTAATAAAGCTTGAAATTAGGCAACATGATGCTCCCAGCTTTTTCTTTTTCAGCATTTCTTTACCAATTCTTTACTCTTCTGGTTCCATATAAATTTTAGGAGTGTTTGTTCCAACACTGAAGAATGTTGGTGGAATTTTGATCGGGATGGCATTGAAAGTATGGATTGCTCTGGGCAGTACAGACATTTTAACGGTGTTTGTTCTTCTGCTCCATGAGCATGGAATGCTTTTCCATCTTTTTATGTCTTCTTCAATTTCTTTCATGAGTATTCTGTAGTTCCTCGAGTACAGATCCTTAACTTCTTTGGCTAGGTATATTCCTAGGTATCTTATGGTTTTTGATGCTATAGTAAATGGAATTGATTCTCTGATTTCCCTTTTTATATTTTCATTGTTAGTGTATAAGAATGCAACTGATTTCTGTGCATTGATTTTGTATCCTGACACATTACTGAATTGTTGTATGAGTTCCAGTAGTTTGGGGGTAGAGTCTTTTGGATTTTACATATAAATTATCATGTCATCAGCGAAGAGAGAGAGTTTAACTCCTTTTTTGCCAATTTGAATACCTTTTATTTCTTTTTGTTGTCTGATTGCTGTTGCTAGAACTTCTTTTTTTTAAATATTTTTAGTTTTTATTTATTTATTTGACATAGAAAGAGATCACAAGTAGGCGGAGAGGCAGGCAGAGATAGAGGAGGAAGCAGACTCCCCACCGAGCAGAGAGCCCGATGCAGGCCTCGATCCCAGGACCCTGAGATCATGACCCTAGCCGAAGGCAGAGGCTTTAACCCACTGAGCCACCCAGGCGCCCTGTTGCTAGAACTTCTAACACTATGTTGAACAATAGCGGTGAGAGTGGGCATCCTTGTCTTGTTCCTGATCTCAATGGGAAGGCTGTCAGGTTTCCCCACGAGAATGGTTATTTGCTGTGGGTTTTTCATAGATAGTTTTATGAGGTTGAGAAATGTTCCCTCTATCCCTATATTTTGAAGGGTTTTAATCAGGAATGGATGCTGTATTTTGTCAAATGCTTTTTCTGCATTCATTGAGAGGACTGTGGTTCTTCTCTCTTCTCATTGATTTGTTCTATCACATTGATTGATTTGCAAGTGTTGAACCGCCCTTGCATCCCTGGGATAAATCCCACCTGGTCATGGTGGATAATCTTTTTAATGTACTGTTGGATCCTATTAGCTAGGATCTTGTTAAGAATCTTGGCATCCACATTCATCAGATATATTGGTCTGAAATTCTCCTTTTTGATGGGGTCTTTGCCTGGTTTGGGGATTAAAATAATGCTGGCTTTATGCAAAGAGTCTGGAAGTTTTCCTTCTGTTTCTGTTTTTTGAAACAGCTTCAGGAAAATAGGTGTTATTTCTTCTTTGAATGTTTGGTAGAATTCCCCAGGGAATCTGTCAGGTCCTGGGCTCTTGTTTTTTGGGAGGTTTTTGATCACTGCTTCAATCTCGTTACCAGGTACTGGTCTATTCAGGTTGTCAATTTCTTCCTGTTTCAGTCCTGGAAGTTTATAGGTTTCCAGGAATGCATCCATATCTTCTAGGTTGTTAAACTTATTGGCATGTAACTGTTGATAGTAATTTCTGATGATTGTTTCTATTTCCTTGGTGTTGGTCATGATCTCTTCCCTTTCATTCATAGTTTTATTAATTTGGGTCCTTTCCCTTTTCTTTTGATTTAGTTTGGCCAATGGTTTATCAATCTTATTAATTCTTTCAAAGAACCAGCCTCTAGTTTTGTTGATGTGTTCTACTGTATCTCTAGTTTCTAATTCATTGATCTCTGTGCTAATCTTAATTATTTCCCTTCTTGTGTGTGGGGTTGGCTTAATTTGTTGCTGATTTTCCAGTTCCTTAGGGTGCAAAGAGAGTTGGTATATTTGGGACTTTTCAATTTTTTTGAGAGAGGCTTGGATGGTTATGTATTTCTCCCTTAGGACTGCCTTGATATAGGACTATCTTTATTCACAGATGATATGATTGTCTATGTAGAAAATCCTACCTAATTTACAAAAAACCAAATGAAATAAAACAATGTAGACTTAGCATATGATCCAGTCATCATGCTCCTAGGTGTTTACGCAACTGACTTAAAAACTTATGTTCACACAGAGACTTGCATGCTAATATTTATAGCAGTCTCAATTACAATCACCTAAAACTGGAAGCAAGCCAAATGGAATACTTTCTTTTTAACATTTTTCTTATTTTATTTTTTAATTTTAAGTAGGTGCCATGTGTGGCACCCAGATGTGGGGCTTGAACTCAAGACCCTGAGATCAAGACCTGGACTGAGATCAAGAGCTGAATGCTTGACTGACTGAGCCCAACCCACATGCCTCCAAATAGGATACTTTCTTTTTTTTTAAATTTTATTTATTTATTTGACAGAGAGAAACACAGCCAGAGAGGGAACACAAGCAGGGGGGAGTGAGAGAGGGAGAAGCAGGCTTCCCGCCGAGCAGGGAGCCCGATGTGGGACTCGATCCGGGGTCTCTGGGATCATGACCTGAGCCGAAGGCAGTCGCTTAACCAACTGAGCCACCCAGGCGCCCCGAAATAGGATACTTTCTATTCCCCAATAAAAAGAATGGAACTTCAGTCCACACAAAATTATGGATGAATCTTTAGACACTTATCGCTAAATGAAAGAAGCCAGTCTGAAAGGTATAGACTGTATGGTCCCAACTATGTGATGCTCTGAACAAAGCAACACTATAAGAATGGTGTGCAAATCCGTGGTTGCCCAGGATTTGAGTGGGGTTTGAAGAGGTGAAGCGCAGGGGATGGTTGAGGGTGTGAACATGTTCTGTGTGGCGCCGTAATGGTGAAGGTGGGCACACGCATCGTGTGTTTATCGAAAACCACCAGGTTAAGTTTTCTCTGTCCTTTGAAAGTTGAAAAGCACAGGTTTATCATGACCCACATCCTCAGAGCACCTCGCTTCTTTTGCGGCCCTGGGACAGAAGGAGAGGGGCTTTGTCCCAGCAGTCGGTTGTCACATCCCTCCGAACTCTCTCCCCACCACTCCTCAGTTTGGGTCACAGGTACATCAAAGAAAGGACCTCTTCTGTCGCTCTGTCTCTAAGCCAATGTTCTTGTCTTAGAACTCTGACACAGGGAGAAGCTAGGGGCCGTGTAAGAAGTCCAGCCACTCACGGACCACTGTACTGTGAGAAAGCCCAAATTAGGCATGTGGAGGGGCCCCATGGAGAGAAAGGCACCCTTCCAGCCCCTCGCTGTCACAGCTATCCTGGCCCAGGGGCCAGATGTGGGAGTGCAGAAGCTCTCACAGGAAGCCGGCCATGGACATCACTTCTCGCAGCAGCCTGAGGCTGGAGAACCAGCCCGCTGAGCTCCGCCAGCCCACAGACTGGAAGATGTCATCATAAATTGTTGTTGGCCACAGCAGATAAGCAGGTGAGAGCTGCAAGACTCTACCTCGTTCTGGGGACTCCTGCTTCCCTCAAAGTTGCTTTGCTTCTCCCAAGGAGAGACAGGCCTGATTTATCAGAGAACAGTTGCAAAGATCTGCAGGCAGCCTTCCCAAGTCATAGCAGATGGTCCCTCCAGCCCACTTGCCACCCCCCTCACCTGTTCTCCAGCAGTGAAGGAATGAACAGACAGGTGCTTGTCAGGGGCCGATAGCTAGTTCTTCACCTCTTTCTCAGGGAAGAATTAAAACAGAACTCAGGTTTCAAAGATAAAAATAGGGGCGCCTCGGTGGCTCAGTTGGTTAAGCGACTGCCTTCGGCTCAGGTCATGATTCCGGAGACCCGGGATCGAGTCCAACATCGGGCTCTCTGCTCAGCGGGAAGCCTGCTTCTCCCTCTCTCACTCCCCCTACTTGTGTTCCCCCTCTAGCTGTGTTTTTCTCTGTCAAATAAAATCTTTTAAAAAAAAGATAAAAATAAAGAATAAAACTGTGCTCAGGTTATTGGGAAAGAAGGGGGATGGTGTCCTGCTGTTCTCAGACAGGTGCAAATAGAGCAACCTGCTCAGTGAGGACCAGAAAGGAACCAGCAAACACTATAGCTATTACAAAATTGGGGATGGGGAGTGCCGATTAAGAATGCACCCTTGAGGGGCGCCTGAGTGGCTCAGTTGGTGAACCATCAGCCTTTGGCTGAGGGTCCTGGGATCAAGCCCCTTGTTAGGCTCCCTGCTCTGCTTCTCCCTCTCCCTCTGCACCCCATCTCACCCCCGCTCATGCTGTGTCTCTCAAATACATAAAAGCTCTTAAAGAAAAAAGATTGCACCCTTGAACAGGAATTAGATCACACGACCAAAGAAACAATTAGATAAAACTTTCGCAAGCCCTCAAAGAAATCCCAGAAGGCACACACACCTATGAAGCACAAGTGCAAATGAGAGGGAAAAATAGAAGAGCATCAAACATCAGAAAGAGAAGGAAAGTGGGTGTCGGAGAACGCGTGGAGGGGCTAAGGCTTTATAAAACGAAAACCACCTGAGAAGCACCTGGGAATGATATGTGTGCCACCGCGTCAGAAATGTGGGGGAAACCCCATGAGAGCAGGGGGCTCAGGTGGAGGACGTGCAAGGGCACGGTGGGTGTGAAGCTGGCTTGATGATGCAACACACCGCGGGTTTTCCTGAACGGAACAGGACAGATGTGACCAAGCTCATTTGCAGATGAAATGGAAGGATTTTCTCCGTGTAATGAGACAAATCAGGATAAAGCTGCCAGGCCCAGTACAGATCCTGTGAGCCGACAGCAGGGATAAGGTCAGTCTGGCTCCAGACTTTCCTCCCAAACTCAAGATGGTAAAAGATAATGGAACAGTTATTTGCAGAGGGTGGTGGAGAAAAGCCTCCGGGCTAGGAACTCCCAAGTGCTTCTTAAATTACATGTTTGAGTTGATGGACTACCTATTAGAAGAAGAATCAAAATAAAGGAGTTATGAATATGAGGAAGGAAGGTTGTAGTGAGCCTTGAATAGAAATAAACAAAATTATTAGGTTAAAGTGACTGGCAATCGTGGCCATAAACCAGCATCTACTTATTAAAATGTTATTATTTTTACATTAGGCGGCTTGTTCAAGAAATCTAAGCGATCACAGAATTCCCGGCTGGTGCCCGCAGAAGCAATGGAAGGAGAAAGAATGGGAAAGAATCTTGGCTTCTTCCCTTTTTCTATAAAGGGAATGTCTTCGTCTGTTAGGCTGCTAGAACAAAATCCCACAGACTGGCTGGTTTAGAAACAACAGACTTTCTCTGGGTCACAATTGTAGGGGTTGGAAATCGAGGTGAGGATGCCAGCGTGGTTGGGTGAAGGCTGTCTTTTCCCTGTGTCCCCCACATGATGGCAGGATCTGAGGAACTCTAGGGGGTTCTCTTTGATAAGAACCCTAATCCCTCTCATTGGGTTCCACCATCCTGACTTAGTCACCTCCCAAAGTTCTCATCTACTAATACCATGACTCTCGGGGGCTAGGATTGCAACACATGAACTTGGGAGGACATGTGCTTTCGTGCCCTAGCAGGAAATCAAGAGATAACTGTTGATTTTTTTTTTAAAGATGTTATGTACTTATTTGACATGGAGATTAAAAGAGAGAGCAAGTACAAGTGGGGGGTGGGGTGCAACAGAAGGAGAAAGAGAAGCACAAAGCAGGGAGCCCTATGTGGAGATTGATCCCAGGACTCAGAGATCATGCCCTGAGCCAAAGGCAGAGGCTTAACCCCCTGTGCCACCCAGATGCCCCAATAATAGTTGATTTTTTTTAATAGATTTTATTTATTTGACAGAGAGAGAGATCACCAGTAGGCAGAGAGGCAGGCAGAGAGAGAGAAGGAAGCAGGCTCTCCGCTGAGCAGAGAGCCCGATGTGGGCCTTGATCCCAGGACCCTGGGATCATGACCCGAGTCAAAGGCAGAGGCTTAACCCACTGAGCCACCCAGGCGCCCAATAGTTGATTTTTAAAGCCACTAAATATGCCCTGACTTTTCATAGGAGCCTGTCATTTTATATGATCACAAACTTTAAGAAATCCCCTCCGTGTAGGCATAAATAATATAACATAATCCCTTCTCCTTCTTCATATGCATTTCTGTATGTTGCCTGACTGGTTCTGAGAGGGGCCACTTGCCTCTCTCTGCTGCTGTCTCATCTTCTCTCCGATGTTCCTTGCAGGCCTTCTTCACACATTCCAGTGCTATGTTATTTGGTGCATGAAAGTGCAAGGTGGTTATCTTCACTGTGGGCTATAACCTTTATTATAATAACTTGATCCTCTGACTCATTTAATGGTTTTTATGAGTTACATATTTGATGATTCTTTTGCCACACCCATGCTTTCTTTTGTTTGCATTTGCCCTGTATGTTTTTATGTGCCCTTTGTTTTCAACTCTGTGTTCTTCTTTTGTTTGGAATATGTCTCATTCAAACAGCATAGAGCTGGATTTAGTTTTTAGACCCAATTTTGGATCTGTATCACCTACAAGACTAATTTATTTCCTTTCCATTTATCAGAAGAATCGACAAGACCAGAGGGACAAATTAATGGTATAAAGCAGATGCATAAGTGGGACCAAATACATGATAAAGGTAGCCATTCAGGGCTCTGTGGTTGAAAATCCACTGTGTATAAAAAAAAAAAAAAAAAAAGTTGGGTCCTCACTTTTTCGTTATGCCAGAACAAATTCCAGACAGATTTCTAAAAATTGTAAGAAGCAGTGACGAATAGCCCATAAATATAAAAGGATGTGTAAATCATACAAGTTAAAGAAATTCAAATGAAAGCAAGGAGATGATTTATTTGTAACCAATTATCAAGAAATAAAAAGACTCATTATAGCAAGTGGTGGTAAGGACATGAGGAATTGGGCCCCTCGGGTCCCGCTGTGGAGTTTGTACATTGGTACCATGCTCAGGGCTGGGATTATTGCACGTTATTTATTTTATTATTTATTTTTTATTAACATATAATGTATTATTTGCTTCAGTGGTACAGGTCTGTGACTCATCAGTTTTACACAGTTCACAGCACTCACCATAGTACATGCCCTCCTCAATGTCCGTTACCCAGACACCCCATCCCTGCACCCCCTCCCCTCCAGCCTCTCAAATTCCTTGTATATCAGAGAGATCATATGATAATTGTCTTTCTCTGGTTAACTTATTTCGTTCAGCATAATACCCTCCAGTTACATCCACGTTGTTACAAATGGCAGGATTCATTCTTTTTGATGGCTGCATAGTATTCCATTGTTATCATACATTTAAAAAGTACTGATATATTTTATTATTTATTTATTTATCTTAAAAACATTTTATATATTTATTTACTTATCAGAAAGAGACAGAGAGCACAAGCAGGGGAAGTGTCAGGCAGAGGGAGAAGCAGGGAGCCCCGCATGGGGCTCAATCCCAGTGGGATCGTGACCTGAACTGAAGGCAGACGCTTAACTGAGCCACCAGATGCCCATGTACTCATATATTTTAAAAGCATCAATAACTTTTTAAAAGTAGAAAGCAATTCTACTTTTAGGATCATTCTTTTGATATATTCAATCAAACACAACGAACCAGAAAGCTTTAAGGCATTATCTGCATTAACAAAAATATTAGTGAAACTGAAGAGCATCAGTAGGGGACTGGTTAACTGGATTGTGATATAGCTACCATTTTGATGGCAAGGGACAGAATTCCAGCTTGAAACCATAGAAGGAAAGGGTTTTCCACCCTGTGGGCATCTGGGATCACTAGGAAGGGCTGGAACGTGGGTTATGAATGCTGATAGGATTTCTTCACCCCACCTCCTCCTCTCTGCAGGATGGCTCTGTCTTCTCCCAGCTTGCTTCCCTTGAAGGAGAACATGGGCTCAGCCAGCAACAAAGAGCAACATGTGAGGCCATCTTCAAAAAATACTTCCTGGTTTGGATCCAGAAGCTCCATTTCCACTTCTATCCAGGCCAGTGTGTACGACGCATTTGCGTGTGTCTTCTTCTGTAGGCCACGTAGCGATTGGCCGTGGTCCCTGCATGGAGGGTTTCTGACAGCCGAGGGCAGGAATGTTCCATCTGTGTTCCAGTGGCCAGTGAGACCCCTCTGTGAGAGGGGCCAGGGTCCGACCAACTCATCCCGGCTGAAAACAACAGCAGGAAGGAGCAGTAAGGAATGAATGGTGATTCCAAGAGCACATCTGTTCCCTTCAAGGCTGAAATGTGATTCTCATAATAAACATCTTCCCATTTTTAGATTGCAAGTTTAACTTAGAGTTTTTTACTGTAAACGAATCTCTGAAGGTGAAGATGTTCTGCAAAGGCAGGGCAGCGTAATGTTAGGGAGCAAACTCTGGGGCCAGGCTGCTTGAGTTGGAACCCCAGTTCCCGCACAGACCTGCTGGGGGACCTTGAACACATGAATGGGTGGAATTTTCTCATCTGAAACTGGGATTTAGAACAGTACCTTTGCCGGAAGGTTGTAGTGAGGACTAAATCAACTAATCTATGTACGGTGCTTAGAGGGATTCCTGGCGGATAAATGATGGCCTGTGAATGTTAAGAGCAGTAAATACAACAGAGGGGAGGGAATAGGGTCAGGGCCTGAGTGCCCTCTATTTCCCCCCTGCTGGAGGTGCGTTGGTTGCGGTTAGCCTGTGACTGTTCTATCTTTATTTTTATTTTTATTATTTTAAATTTTTTTAAAGATTTTTTTATTTATTTGACAGAGAGAAACACAGCCAGAGAGGGAACAGAAGCAAGGGGAGTGAGAGAGGGAGAGGCAGGTTTCCTGAGCCTGAGCAGGGAGCCCGATGTGGGACTCGAACCCGGGTCTCCGGGATCATGACCTGAGCCAAAGGCAGTCGCTTAACCAACTGAGCCACCCAGGTGCCCCTGTTCTATCTTTAGATACTGGGAGCGAAGCAGTAACTTTGAAGGTCGGATAGAGAATTTGGTGTTTAGTCCCTAATTCTCTGGATGGAGACAATGCGTCCTTTGACTCAATTTAGAAATTCCTCTGTGCCACCCATAGGTTCTGGACTGTAAGCCAGGTGATGCCATAATTGGTTGGAGCTTTTGGATTCTTCCCCTTGGGGCAGTCATGCAGATATATGTATTGCTTGTTGGAAAGAATGGCAGTCTAAATACTTAGTGACAAGAAAGATAGTCTGTGTGGATCTTTAGCGACATTTGCCAGGATTTCCTCTTCTCCCACTTTCCAGGTATACTGCAGGGTGCTCTTTGGGGCCCCCGTGGCTGAATGGGGCTATTCTGGGCAACGAGTTGTGAGCAGAAGAAACACGTGTTGCTTGCAGGCCAGAGCATTTAATGACTGCTGCAAGCCCCCCAAAAGCTGTCTCAACCTTCCGCCAAAGTGACCAGGCACATCCGTATAGGCTCTGTTCCATCAACCGGTCTAGGAGGGAGGACAGCAGGATAGAAAGCCCTAGTCAACCTGCTGGTTATGTAGCAAGAAGAGGAACTCCCCTACCAATTCATTGCTTTAAGTCCCTGAGATTGTAGGATTGTTTGCTTCTGCAGCACAATCAACTCTATCCTGCAGACACAGAAATTGTGAAGGGAACATTGCACTTGTATAGAATTACCTTGCTCTCCATTTCCCTGTTTTGGGGTCAAAACCCTTGCCAGAGCAGAATTAGCACCAGGCTGAACACACCATGGATACCCGGAAGGTGGGTCATGATGTCATGATTCATTGGTGGATGGCATATTTTCTTTCTTTCTTTCTTTCTTTCTTTCTTTCTTTCTTTCTTTCTTTCTTTCTTTCTTTCTTTCTTTCTTCTTTCCTTTCTTTCTTTTCTTTCTTCTTTCTTTCATCTTCCTTTCTTTCTTTTTAAAATTTTATTTATTTGACAGAGAGAAACACAGCTAGAGAGGGAAACACAAGCAGGGGGAGTGAGAGAGGGAGAAGCAGGTTTCCCAGCAGGCAGCCCGATGTGGGGCTTGATCCCGGGACTCTGGGATCACGACCTGAGCACAATGACTGAGCCACCCAGGCAATCGCATATTTTCTATGCTAGAGATTTGCTTCCATTGAACTATAAGGTCTCTGCTTAGCTATTATTAGAACATAAATTTGGATAGAAGGCTTTGTGGTGACAGGAATATAAAAGTTGGTAACTTAGAGGCACAGAATTTTGAAACCATTTGGATAGCTCCCATTCAGGTATTCCAGAGAAGAGTCACAAGAAGAGCTGGTGGGAGGGCAAAGAAGGCAGATGTGATGAGTCTAAAATGCCCCTGGCATCACCCTGAGGGGATCCAGCTATCTCAGTATTTACTGTGTGATGAGTGTTGAAGGGAGACAGATGTTCTTGGCATATCAGTGCCCAATGACAGGTTTCTTAGGGACTGGAGAAAGAGCTTAGTAAGGTCATGGTGTAGTCAGTTATTGGATATGGAGCAGGCCAAGTTCAAAGTCATCAGTTTTCATCATGACTCCTCTCAGCTGCTCTCCACAGTGTTTCTTGCCTGATATGTACCACCTTCTTAAAGGGGTCATAGTGTAAATTGGTGCTCTTATTTCATCTTGGTTTTTAATAAAGACTGTGTGTTCCTAAGAGAAGTAAAAGTTGGGAGAAGAAGCCAGAGGGGCGGCCTAATCAGATTTGCATTTAGAAACGACTCCACATTGTGGAGAAAGGATGGCGATCCCAGGAGTAGTTGTGAATGGAAGGTGGCTGTAGGGCTCTGGGTGGGAGGTAATAACAGCTTGGATTATTCAGTTGTGGTAAAGAGGGAGAAGTGGGTGGATACCAGAGACAAAGAGGAAGGAAAATGACTTCTGGACTCATTGGATCCTGGGAACAAGGGTGGTCGTGAGGTGTCTGGCTTGACCAACAGGATGGAGGAAGGTGCCCTTCACGGAGCCGGATGTGGTGGATTTCATGGGACCTGTGAGTGTGACGATACTTGGTCTTCAAGGAGATAATCAAGTTAAGATCTTGAGATGAGATCCTCCTGGATTTTTCCAAGTCCTTCTAAAAGAAAGGCAGAGGGATATTTGAGACATGTAAGGAGAAGAGCAGAAAGGCATGTGACAGCAATCAGCCAAGAACACCAGGGGCCACGTGCAGCAGGAAGAGGCAAAGAAGGATTCTCTCCTGGATCTAGCCTCCAGAGGGAGGCTTGATTTCAGACTTCTGTTCTCTGAAGCTGCCAGGGAGGGAATAAATTCCCATTGTTTTAAGCTACCAAGTTTGTGGCAGTTTGAAACTGCAGCCCCAGGAAAGGAAACCCCAGAGGACACTGAACAAAGAACAGGTTGAGAGAGGAAATAATGAGCTTGACGTTGGAAATGTTGAACTTGAATTGCCTTTGAGACATTTGAAGCTATGTCAAATGGGCCAGTATGTGCCCAAGTCTGGGCTGCAGAAGTCAGTTTACAAGTCGTATGCATTTAGATGGTACTTGCAGCAGGGCTGGGGTTGTGGAAGATCACCAAGGGAGAGAAAACACAGAGTGAGAATTGAAGTCCTAGGAGACCTCCAAGGCCTGAAGGAGACTCCAACACTTAAAGGCGTGAGTAGTATGGCACCTGGGTGGCTCAGTGGTTAAGCCTCTGCCTTCAGCTCAGGTCATGATCCCAGAGTCCCAGGATTGAGCCCCGCATCAGGCTACCTGCTCGGCGGGAAGCCTTCTTCTCCCTCTCTCACTCCTGCTACTTGTGTTCCCTCTCTGGCTGTGTTTCTCTGTCAAATAAATAAAATCGTAGAAAATATGCCTGCACAAGAGCTACATAAGGGGAGGCCAGGGGAGTAAGAAGAACCAGGACTGCTCTGTCTTACAAAATAAGGGAAGAGGATGTTTCAGAAAGGATGGAGTGGTACCAGTGTTTAAAATGACGAGAACACAAGGATTAAAAATGTTCACTAGACCTCAGGATGTCTTGGTGACCCCAGCAAGAACTTTGTTAGTCAAGTAATGCTGCCATCTTGGAGTGAATGGAAAGTGACAATAGGCAGCTACTTTTGGGGGAAGGGGGTCATTTGAACCATTAAATAAAGGAGTGAAATAGATAAATGTTGGAGACAGAGGATAAGTGAAGGTTTACTCTGGCTTGTGTTTTGGTTAGTTTTTTTCTGTGAGAAGAGTCGTGAGGACACAGAAAGGTCGATGGAGCAGATCTAGTTGAATTGAGAGTCTGACCATGTAGGAAAAAGGGAGAACCTATTAGGCAAGCATCTTGAGAAGAAGGATCAAAACGGGAACCAAACTGCAGGTGGAAGGAAGGGCAACTTCTGCTGCAGGAGGAAAGGACAGGAGGTTAATACAGATGAATAAAGAGAAGATGAGAGTGTTCTATTTTCTCTGTGATATTGGAAGTGGAGTGGGGAGGCAGCCACTAGGATGGCCCCCATGATGTCGCCTGGTGTTCATGTGCTGGTCTAATTCCTCCCTTGAGTGCGGGCTGCACCTAGTGACTTGCCTCCACCAACTACAGTACGGCAGATAATGGGTCCCACTTCAGACATTAGACAATTTAAGAGGCAGTGGCTTCTGTCTTGGACTCTGTCCGGTACATCAGCACTTGAGGAAAGCCAGTGGTCCTGTTGTGAGCTGTCCTATGAAAAGGCTCACAAGGTGAAGAAGTGAGGGAGGCCTCTCAGCAGCGCTCTGCAGGGGGCACAGCACTGCCAACTGTTAGGGCCTGCTTAGCCTCAAGGCCAGCAGAACAGGCTCTGAAACTCCCTGGCGACTTAGGCCTCTACATATCTAAGACCCCCTGGTGATTGATGCCTTTACAAGGCCTGTGTTTACCAAAGGAAGGCAGTTAAGTCAAAAAAAACCATCTGTGTATCTTGCTTCCTTGCACCAAATGTGTGGGCAATTCAGGAACT
>PITA01019489.1:0-37395 GCA_004023965.1 Spilogale gracilis | reverse complement strand
GACTCGCGCTATTCGACCCCGCCGCTCGCTTCCCAGTTCCCGGAACACTGTCTCTCCTTCCTGGCTTTATTTGTCCCCTAGCACTTGTCACTGTCTGAGAATCACACACACTTCACTTATTTGTTTGCTGCTTCTCCTCCCCAGAATGCACCTGCTTGAGGGCAGTTGGTCTGTGCTGGAGGGAGATACTTTACACACACAGCAAAAATCTCCTCTTTTAGTAAAAAAAAATGTCAACAACCAATATGGGAATTATTTCCTAGGGACCACTGTACACAACAGAGAGCACAGCTGGAACATTATAGGCTTCAGGGAACCGGCTGGAGCTGGTTCTGATGTGGGGTCAACACCATTCACCGACAACTAGGCCTACTTCCTACACACCAAGAAGCCCAACACTCAGTGAGGACCTCGAAGCAAAGTGAAGACGCCGTTACAAAATGAACAGCATGCCGCACCCCCACCCCCAATCTTCCCTAGAGTTTCTCTTCTGGGGGAAGCTAGACTTTTACACTGTGTTTGCCTAAAACAAGACACACCTTTTTTCACAGCTGATCTAGAAAAGCCATTTGATGGCGCGTTCTCTTCTTTCCATGTTGATTACCTGTCATGATGCCCTCTGCCCTCCCCCAAAGCCTGCAAAACGAATCTTAGGCAAGCAGGCAAGCGGAAACCCTGTTAGCACCCCCGGTAGCCGTGAGCCAGCCACCAAGGGACGCAACCCTCCCTGTCCCGGGGTGGCAGGGGCAGGGCGGGGCGGGGCAGGGAGCCGGGAGGGGTGATATGTTACCTGCCAGGTACTCGATGACTGCCGCCATGTAGACGGGAGCACCCACGCTGATCCGGTACTTGAACGTCCCTTTCTTCAGGTAACGCATCAGCCTCCCCACGGGGAAGATGACACCGGCCCTGGCTGAACGGGACAGCTTGGACATTTTCTTCTTCCCGCTCCGGCCCGACATCTTGCCTCAGTTTCCCTCTCAGCTTGCTGATGCAGAGGCCTCCTGGCACTAACACGATGCTGAGAAGGAAAGAAGGCAGGGTGAGGAAGGGGGGTCGGCAAGCATTTGGGGAACGGTGATGGAGCGCCAGGGCACCGCGTGACACATTTGGTGTCCCGTGTGGTAGCTGAGAGCTGGCAGCCACCGCAGGCCACTGAGGGCTGGATGCTGGGCATCAGCAGCCGCCCTGCAGACGTCTCCCCATCCCATCAAGTCGGCCCCATCTCAAGGGGAGAGGCTAAGCAAAGTCACTAGAGAAAGGGGTCATGGTGCTGTTGTCTGCAGGACGGTGGCTCCGAAGATGCCCCGAACCCCCGCCTTGTCATCTTATATGGCAAAAAAGACTCTGAAGATAGGATGAGGTCGGGGATCCTCAAATGGGGGAGATGATCCTGGAGTATTTGGGCAGGCCCAGCATAACTGCAAAGATTCTTGGGCAGGGGGGTGGGGCAGGCGCTGAGTGAGTAGGAACAGGTGTAACGGGAGAAGCAATGGATTCTTCTCTCAGAGCTTCTAGAAGGAAGCAGCCCCATCAGCACCTTCACTTCAGCCCCAGAAAACCCGATTTTCACCTTCTGATCTCCAGAACTGTCAAGGAGTACATTCATTTCTTTAACCTCTAGACTGGGGCTAATCTATAATAGCTGCAGCAAGAGAAGGAATAGGATTCCTCCTCGCCCTGATTTGCTTCTGCCTGTCGGACTCCCGAGCACTTCATTAACACAGCAATGCCCGCCGCAGTTGGCTCTGACCAACGCCTCAGAGTTCCTGTGCATTTCTCTGACGGAAGTGCTTTTCTAAATTCTC
Organism: Spilogale gracilis; assembly: GCA_004023965.1. Taxonomy (NCBI): domain Eukaryota; kingdom Metazoa; phylum Chordata; class Mammalia; order Carnivora; family Mephitidae; genus Spilogale; species Spilogale gracilis. The sequence continues at coordinate 35,587 of PITA01019489.1, read as the reverse complement.
CAATCTCCAATTCTCAAAAACAGAAATACGTCAGAAGATGCAGTTTATTAAACATGCTAAATCCTGAGGAACAAACCTAGCAAATCAAAAGCTACAAAGCAGCCCAAGCTTCCACTCCTTGGAATGAGGGTCCAGGCTGATTTGGGGGAGAAACGTCAGAATCAGCCTGAAGAGGTGACTTCAGTACAATGCACCGAGAGACACGCCTATAGCTCACTGTTATTTCAGGAAGCAATCTTCCATATGAAAATAGTTATGTACTCCCGAAAGGCTCATTCAGAGAATTGTAATAGAGCTTCACCCATTGGTTGAGGGAGTATTGCGACCAAAAGATGGGCTATATTCCAGAGTAAGTAAAAGCAAATGAGAGGAGGAACAGGCACAACCAAAGGCGGTGGGGGGGGGGGGCGAGGAAGGGGTGTGTGTGTGCGAAGGAAACAAAATTTCTAGGAAATGCATTAATGAATCAAAGTTCTCTGCTTCGAGGCCAATGTCATTCTCGCTGGCTATTTCATTTGGGAATGCAAAATCAGAAAGTAAAAAAGAAACCAAGATTGGTTCTATTTGCGGAGGCTGCCTGTCTCACATGCTAACTAGCCCAGTTTACCAACAGGCAACATGGTCACGAAGGAAGGGAGTGCCACACTGAGGCATGGCTGACAGGGAAGACATGAAGCTGGGATTTATTTACCCTGGATGGAAGAATGAACACAGAGTTCAGGTTCCTAAACTAGCTGATTACCCCGTTACAACCGAGGAGTTTTATATAAACACTATGGAATTGACAACCAACCCCATGCTCGACATCCCCTCATCCCTGAGGCGAATAATGTGCACTTGAGGCATTTATTACATACTTCACATACATTATTTTTTAAGTGCAAGTATGTACTTACTAGAGTCCTATTTTATGAGTCGTTTTACCCCCGAAAGATTTAGGTATTCATCAAAGTTAAGTACGAGCAAAGAGGAGCAAATAGCCTTAGAATATTGTCTCTTTCATAATAAGGCACAGGAATCAAACAAAAGCACTCTTTTCAAAGCTCCCACATTTTCTGTGTTTCCGCTGTCCCAGGCTGCTACCGCTCATGAAGCCGCTCAGATGCCCTCTCGGAGGAAACAAGCGACTGCTTAGTAAGGTCCTAACCCTCAATTTATGTTAAGGAAACTGAGATCAGGCATCCGTCCACGTCTGTAACACCTGCTGTTGGTCATCGCTGACCCAGGACACAGGGGACTCATAAAGCAATGTGAACCGGTCCTGTCCCCAGAGAGAGCTACACAGCAGGTTTGTTAGCCGGTGGTGGGGTCCAAAACGGAGGTGGCTTCTGGTACAGTGGAAAGCCGCCAGGATTGGGAGCAAGAAACCCAGGGCAAGATCCCACGTCTACATAAGTAGCTAGGCGAGCTCTGCAGTGTTCACACACCACTGACTCATTGATCCCGAAGGTCACTCCCATCTGAAACACCCCAGTGTTTATGAGATGCACCCTCAAACGTTTCTGGTAAAGAAGCTTTAGTCTGTTTAGGAAATGAGTTCTGAGGAGTTGAGTGCCTGTACGGGATCATAATTAGTATTGGTGACTCCGCTAAGCCAATTATGTGGTTTTTGCAGGGATGGGTTAGTTGGGGGAGGGGGAAGATCAGCAGGTCTGGTTGCCAAGAAAATCACCCAAAACGTCCATCATGGGGTGGACTTGTCCTGCAGATGTTGTGCACGCCAGATGGTCGGGGTCTCTCACATCAACAGACAGAAGGACACACAGGGCATGAATCCCACAGGACCCACTTATCCCTCCCCACCCCACCATAATTTTCTCAAACGAAAATAGCCAGAGAATGACTAGGTATGCAGGGTAAATCCACCTAGTGACTCTCCCAATGTCACCCAAGAGGACTCACAAATTTCCCTAAAAACAGGTGACTTTAGGGGACTGATGCCTAAAACGCTCGTGAAGATAAAACAGCCAAGTAGGGAAAATGTAAAGTGTAGGGATTACCCTATGCATAGTATTTTGTAACCAGACTTTCTTCCAGGTTAGGGCCTTAGAGCTGGGGAGGTGACTCTGTCTGAGTCTCCGAGGGAGATCATGCCTGAGGAACCAGACACTTAAAACAGCTGGGCACCCAACTCCTGGGCTCCTGATGCTGGGAGGACCGGGACATTTTAAGAACCAGACGGCATCCGGGAATCCCTAAGGATGCAGAGGATGCTGAGGGAGCTGACGTGTCACACCTACTGGACCCACAGGTGGAAGGAAGTCTTGGCACCCGCCATCCGTTCCTGAGAACACCCTGCAGACCAACCCGGCCCCCAGCCTGTGCTGGAACGGTGAGACACTGGAACCCCTAACTGCCTTCGTTCCCAGGACCCCTTTCCCCTGACTCTATCCAGTCTTTGGAAGTCAGGTGGTTAAAAACTCGAACAGGTTTTTATGTACTTCCTGTGAATTTCCGAATCTCTGTGGAGGGCCACTCGTCTAAAGAGAAAAGCAGTTTGGCAATGTGAAATTTGTTTCCATCAGACTAATACTTAAATGTTTACATTTATTTACCTTCTGCTCTAAACCAGTTTCTTCTCTAATTAGGTACAGCTAAGGACTACCCTGCATTATGTTTGTTTACAAGTCTGAAGACAAGAATATGGCTGGATGAAGAGCTCCCAGTGGTTAAGGCACCACGTGGGCGCCCCCTGGAGGCTGCGCGTGGCCAAGCTCAACAGGCCCCACCCTCTAGGCCAGTCCTGGGGTATCCTGGGGTCCTTAAGAGGAATTGGGAACCAGAGCAGAGATGACTTAGATCTGCGATATAGCTGTCCTTTCATATGGGAGAAACCAAGAAAAACCAAGATATACAGTCTCCTGATTACTTGCAAAGCGAATGGGAGAGTTTTCAGCATGCTAACAGTGGGGGATCAGGGAAGAAGGCAGGAGAACGCCTTGCTGACTGCTCATTTCCCTTTCCCTCCAAAACACAGCTGGAAGAACAAAATTGGTTTCGTGTGTGTTGGGCAGAGGGCGATTTGGACTCCGTTGTTTTAGGATTTATTCCTATGGTGCGGTTTTAAGCCCCTAAGGACAACGATGAGCTAGATTTTATGGATATCACAAGGGTAAATATTAAATTGCAGCACTGACTCGGACACGGGCAATAAACTCATGCCAGCCTATTCAAATAACTAATGTATTTCATTGATTTTATGATGCTTTTTTTTTTTTTACATTTTACTATCTCTAGAAATCAGTATGCATGCATCTTTCAATCTATGACTTCATCAATTCAATGATAGACAGTATTTGTGGAGCATACATGCCCCTTGTCCTCAAATAGTTTCCAATGAAGTTGCAAGACAGACCATGATAAAGTTTCAAGTTGATGTTAGAGACATGGTTCCCAAACTGTACACCAAGGTACCCTGGGACAGATCAGCTCGTGTTTTAGCTTCCAAGGGAAATAAAGTGATACTCAATCACTGCCGGACCCTGTAGCTACCAGGTCAAAGTGTTCCTACCAGGGGCTCATGACAGAATGCACTATCATCTTTCTCATGATTCCATATCTTACAAAGCTGAGTTTTCGGTTGTGGTTGTGATTAAAGCAAAAGTCAGGGAGAAATCAGTGTGGAACAGAAAATGGGAGTGGCTGTGTCCAACCTGATTATAAGGTTTGCCAAGTTGTGCAGTGCCCAACACACACACACATGCTAGTTGTAATGCATTGTGGCTATTTAATAACAGGATACAAATATTCTTTTTTCTTTTTATTTTCATATTAGCTTTTTTTCTTTCAAATAGCTCTTAATTATTAAGACAGAAGTACTACGTTCTTTGGACCTCACCATTTAATAAATAGAACTGATAGGCATTTCTTCTGGCCTAGATGCTTGGAGGAAAAACGGCAGAGACGCTAATTTCTCTGTGAACTGAGAAAGTCTGGGAACTTCTCCGTTAGGGCCAATCGCCAACAGGCTGAAACATATCATTACGACTGTCTCAAGGTCACCCTGAGGCAAGGAAAACAAAAAAGTTAAACAAGTTATTTAAAATTTTGAGTTCAGGGGCGCCTGGCTGGCTCAGTCAGTACTGTGGGTGACTCTTGATCCTGCCATTGTGAGTTCAAGCTCCACATCGGGTGTGATGACTTAAAAATAAAATCTAAAATAAAAATTTGAGTTTATTTTATGTTTAAATCTAAGTAATGGTTGCACACAGTAATATAAAGCGAGAAGGTAAAGAAATGCACAAAATGAAAAGCAATGGTCTCCCACCCCACTTTCTGCCCCCAACCTCACCTCCAGAGGCCATTCTGAAACAGTCTTATAATTTTAGTTCTGGTGGTCCCCTCCCAAGCTTTAGTATTTATACTTTGACTTGGTGAATTCTTTCCACCGTTAGACAGTCTGTCAAAGCCTAAGAAGGACACGAATTTTCTCCTCCCTTTTCTGGCTGTTGACAGCATGCTACCATTTTTATTTCTTCTGCTGATTACCTTGGGAACTTTATTTATTTTTAAAGACTGTATTTATTTATTTGAGAAAGAGAGCATGAGCGGGGGGAGTGGGGAGGAGCAGAGGGAGAGGGACAAGCAGACTCCGTGCTGAACACAGAGCCTGACTTGGGGCTCAACGTGGGGCTTGATCCCATGCTCCTGAGATTAGGACCTGAGCGGAAATAAAGTTGGACTCTTAACTGACTGAGCTACCCAGGTGCCCCTACCTTGGGGACTTTAACACACTTCAAGCTCTGACTCCCCTAGCTTCAGGTGTTCCCTCTTGAGCCACTGTTATGTAGGCTGGGGCTGTGCGCCCTGAGCTTTCCCTGGTCCTCCTCTCCCTACCTTCCCTCCCCATTCCTACCTCTGCCCTCCCTGCCGCCATCATCCCCACTCGAAAGCCTCCTTTTGGTTTTAGAATCACAGCGAAATCTTCATTTTGGCTCTAGGCTAATTTTGAAAATGAAATACTCATAGGCAGCATTTATATGATTAAGACTATATAAAGACTTGCCCTTCAGAATCAAATGGGTGCTGGGCTTACATTGCCCTTCTGTGGTCCAATACCAGGTGCCTTGTGCCTCAGCATCAACAAGTGGATTCTCTTTGTTCTGAAAACGTGTTCTTCAAAAATCATTCCATATTTTACTTGGCTTCACCTTTAGATGTTGCCTTTCCTACATGGCTCCCCGGACTCACATCCCCAGGTTATAAATCACTGTCAGTTGCGGGTTGGGGAGGGCACTAGCTGTGTTCTACAAAGCAACTGGGAACACTGTAGTCCAGTCCAGTGACTGGGGAACACGGCTCCTAGGGGAAACAGGGTTAGGTGGCCACGAACCTCTGGTCACCACTTTTTCATCAACAAAATCAATATATAACCTCGTTTTATGTATGTTTCTGTTTCTGACAACCTATGTAATATATATTGTTGATTCATCAACATTGAACTCACCGGAACCAGCGACTATCACTTAAGCTTGAACGAACCTTGTCTAACACATATTTCCTCCCGAAGATACATTTATTTGTTTGCAGACTTCTTGTGCTCAGGAACATTAGATGGCACTTCAAGACGGTGTTTGGGGGCCATTTGGAAAGTGGAATCATCCCTGAAAGGCACACAGATGTGCGAACCACGGCACTGAACAGGCCATGGAAAAGACACGAACTTACTTCGTTCTTTGCAGGGGCCACTTTCTTCCCAGAGACATTTACCCTGAAGTCCTCGGACCTTAACCTCACGCTCCAGTTTGCAGTGGTTATTCCACCCAGCGATCATCCTGGGACTGTCTCCCAGCTTATCCCTCACCCAACCTCTTCCTCCTCTTCTGGCTGTCTTGTTTGCTTGGGGTCAGCCTCCTGTAACTCTTCAGAGACAGTACAGGGAAGTACACTTTGGTCTTTTACATGAATGGAACTGTCTTTACCAAATCACCTTTGGATGCTCATTTCGTAGGGAATATAATTTTTAGCATTGAAATCATTTTGTTTCAACATTTTGTTTTTTATCCAGTGTTACAGAGAAGTGTGGAGCTCCCAACCTCTAAGCTTTTAGATTGTCTCCTTCGGTTCTAAAATTTCACAAGGATGTGTCTAGGTTTGGGTTCTCCCTGACCCCATCCATCCTGCTCAGCAGGTGATAAGCCTGTTCAATCAATCAGAAGACTGGTGTCTTTGATAACCCCGGGTATTTTCTGTTACAGACATGATCACTTTGCCTCATCTCTTTATTCCTCCCGCCTGTCCCTTCTCTTACCAGGATGCCTGTAAACCAGAAGTTGGAGCTCCTGAATTGCTCTTCCAAGTCTCTCATCTTTTTCCTTCCATTTTTTCCCAGTCCTCTTAACATCTAATTTTGGCAATCATGTTATTACTTCCCAAGAGCTCTTTCTTGTTCTCTGATTGTTTTTTTTCTCATACCAGCCCCTTCTTCTGTGAATGCACCATATCATCCAGCCTCTCCGAGACTAGTTAGGGTGTGTTTACGTGATCGTCTGTTCTTGAAATTATTTGATCCAGCTGGTCATCCCATGTATTTATTTTCATCTTTCCCTTTCATGTCAAGTTTCCTTCAGTGTCTGGTGAGCTTTGGTCATGCCTTCATGTTTAAGAATGAAGGACAAGGCTGATCATTGCAGACAGATAGAAAAGTTTTCCTCAACTGTTGTTAGCTAGGCATGGTCCCTGCTTGGAGCCTCTGGGTGTGTGTGTAGGGCCTCCCAAGCACCTATTAACCGGGTGCCCAGTCAGGGACTGAGAGCCCCCAAATGCCAGAATGAGAAAGCATCACTTTGTGGAGCTGCAGGCATCCTGAAAATTCTAAACCTGATCTGTAGTTGTTCAATTTCTCTCTTTTTAAAAAAATAAACCTTAATAAATTTCTTTTTAAAAATAAATTTATTTATTTTGAGGGGGGACGGGCAGGACGCGAGGGAGAGAGAGACGCTTCGCCGACTGACACACCCAGGGGCCCCATGTAGGTGTTCGGTTTCTTTAGAGAGGAAACCTAGATTGTTAATTGGGGAAATAGATGCTGGATGGCCAAAAGCTATTGAGAGGAGGGGAGGGACAGGGACCAATTCAGCTGGCTGTTCTAGAAACAGACTCTCAGCAACTCCGTCTCTCACTCCTCCCACCTTCCTTGTAGCTCCCTCTTGCCTTACCCTTAAGTGAGGCCTCCCATGTGACACTGTCTGCATGGTCTGAGGCACTTACAGGCTTCCAGAAATTTGTTGAAATCTCCCACCTGCTGAAGACCCACACCAGCCCTCTGCAACTTTGTTTTTCGGTGCTTATTTTCCTCGAAAGGCTTAAGCATTATTTTTGCGGGCTCTGAGAGAAGGAAAGCACCTGTGCTCTGGTCACCATGTGACCTGGACCGGAAACGGAAGGTGTCCTTTTAACTTAACAGCCTAAAGAACATCATTTGGGAATCAGACTAGAAATGAGTATGTTGGTAAAGAGAAAAAGCTCAGCTGTTTTATAATTGAGTAATAATGTCATATTGAAAAAGTCAGACCACTTTCATCACCAGGTAAGTCATTGGTCTTGAGAGAATGGAGGAATACAAAATTTCATATCAAGAGATTATGTAAGACCCATTAATATAACGGAATCAAATTCAGTATGTCTGCATTTGCCCAACTGTAGCATATGGGATTCCTCTAAACAATATTTATAATTATACTATAATCCCAGAAGGAAGGAGAAGAAAGAAAGGAAAAATCTCATTTTTCCTTATTGAATGAATTGCTTTTGGTGGGATAGCAAACTTTGCTTAACACCCTGGCTGCCTGCCTTCTTGAAAAGACAAAATAGGGTGCCTGGGTGGCTCAGTTGGTTAAGCGACTTGCCTTCGGCTCAGGTCATGATCCCGGAGACCCAGGATCGAGCCCCACATCGGGCTCTCCGCTCGGCGGGAAGCCTGCTTCTCCCTCTCTCACTCCCCCTGCTTGTGTTCCCTCTCTAGCTGTGTTTCTCTCTGTCAAATAAATAAAATCTTAAAAAAAAAAAAGAAAAGACAAAATAGTGTGGTTTCTTTGGACCGATATTTAATTTAAATACATTCTTTCTTGAGCATAAAAAGCTGATCAAGAGTAACCCATTTTTTCTGCCTCCAACAACTTCTTGAAATTTTTATTATATGTAAACCGATAAGACTATGACAAACTCTAGCCAGGCAGCAAGACGGTCCATCAGAAGCCACAGCAATCCTGATTTCAATGACCCCTTTCCTGCTAAGGTGCTGGAAAGTGCCTTTTAAAAAGAGAAAGCAGTCGTTTGAGAGGGGGAACCGTCATCGCGGGCTGCCTGTCACAGGGGAGAATTGGCTGGGCTAAAAAACCACCTTGACAAGGGATCTGGAATTACAAAACAGCTTATTTTAAAGTACTCTTTTGAGCTTGTTCACTTGGGAAGTCTGCGGATGGGGGGGGCGCTGTGGGGGCGGGGAGTGAGTAGGGTAGGGGCAGCAAATGTTCACGGGGCGGGCTTTGGTCCCCCATCTCCGAGCAGGCTGCTCCTGGTGGGTGCAGAAATCTGGCCCAGACTCCTCTTCTTTAGTGAGGAGGGACCCTGGGGGGGCTGGCGACAGGGGCCTGACCCCTGAACATCACCAAGCCTGGGGCCTTGTTCTATCCCTGTGCCAGCACAAACCTTGGCTCTTAGACCATTCTCCCGAAGTTTCCTTTCAGTAAGTCAGCGCCTAGAGTGAATCCCCATAAAAAAGAAGTATGTGAATCAAAATGCTTTCATCTATATGTTACTTTAAACCTGGAAATAAGAGGTCTTATAGCTTTTTAATGATGGGGATGAATTTTTTTTTTAAAACTTTAAGTACTGTGTTAAAATTGCTGAGATGTATTCATTTCTCATCCCCATGGTATTTCTTGAATCTGTAGGATTGTGCTTTGGAGTATCTCATATTGTAAATATTTATGAAAAACTGAGGCAGATTTCAGCAGTGAAGCATCTTTCCTCTGTCAGTTCAGAACTCTCCTTTGGGAGAATAAAATGAGATGAAATAAAACTCAGTAGAACATAAGGGAATTCTATACAAATGTATTAACTATATGTTTAGAAAAAAAACCTCTTAGCCTGACACCTAATAGAATTCTATATACGTTGGTGTGTTACCCTATGTACTGTATTAAAATAATAATAGTTAGTATTATTTTGTAGCTGTAAAAACCATTCTCAGTAATACTAGTTAAATCACCTGCTCTATTACATTTCCATTTATGAAGTCCAAGGGCAAATCATTATCGCACACGTAATTCTTTCCAGACCGTTCTCTTCCAAGGCCACCTTTAAGTGAATGAGAACAGTCAATAATTTTATCGTCATATATGTTAGAGCACATTACAATTTATAATGTAAAGAGTTATATCAAGTGTAATTTCATCAAAATGACGCACAGATCAAATTAACTAAATTAACCAACCGTGAACATTAGAACCAAGCATTAACCCAATTTATTTAAATTATACTATCAGGTTACAAATCATTTCCTTTTAAAAAAGTCTTTCAAGTCATGTCCTGGAATAATCGAGGAGGACATCAACTGCCAGTGCATTCTTTATATCCAGAGCGTGTGTGCCCATGTCCTAGAAGGGATGGGAGAGGAGGGCGGAGCATGGGGACGGGGGCGGAGCATGGGGACGGGGGCGGGGGGAGGACAGATATGGCGTGGATTTAGAGTATATAGCACTAGGACAACCCTCAGTGACTTTTAACAGGTTTTATTACCTTCATTAAATGTGAGCTCAGGTTTTTTTTAAAAGAAGACAAAAGGACAAGTTGTTGATACATATATTTAGTCTCTTCGTTATTAGCCTGCCATTGTCTAATATAATATATAAAAATATTTGGCTACCTATGGTATCAGTTGGATGAGAAATGAATATAACTGAATGAATGAAAATAAATTTTGTTTTTATTGGATCTTAGTCATGCAATCCAGAAGAAAACTGTCTTTCCGAATCTATTTATTCATGGAAAACAAAATAAAAACCAAGCCCTTCTCTGGGTCCGGCCTGGTTTCTTGCCTTTCTGCTCTTGGAAATTAAGAAACCGGAACAGTGGGCAAGTTGTCTTGTTTCTTCAAGATCAAATAGTTTCAAATTAGTAGTGAGGTTTATTTATTGTGATCAACGGTGGCCTCTTGCTTCTCTGAGCAGGGGACCAACTTTGAGCCAAGATGAGCTTCTCAGGTGAGGGGTGAGAAGACGAGGGAGTTCGCTTTGCCGCCAGGAGTGAGCATACCAGTATCAGAGAGCAAGCAGACCGTAGCCCCGTGCTGCCTGATCCATCAGGGCCTTCCAGAGACATTCAGGACTGCAGGAGCTCTGAGTACACAGGTGGGGTTGGTTGTGGGCGCTCAAGGCAGAGGCAGCTGCCCCAGGACCCCTCGTCCTCCATCCCTCCCCTGCCTGTCTCTCCAACCCAGTTCTCCTTACTGTCAGGCCTAAGGCGGTGGCTACACTGTGGGTGCTGGGGGGGGGGGGGCTGTGGCTCCCGCTGCTGTGTTCTATGCTGGTGACATGCGCCCTTCCCTGCTGGTGGGTGTGCAGACTGGGCCTTGGCAGTTCCCATCTATGGGTGGAAGCCGCTAGACCTCGAGGGTGAGATGCAATGGCAGTTGGGAGGTACAGGAGACCGTGGGGGGGGGGGTGGTGTGTGATGGGAGGGGGTGGGGTGCCAGTCTCACACTCACCACCTGTGGCTCCTAGCCAAACCCATTGATTTTTCAACACCTCCCTCCCCCACCCCCTCCAACCCTGCTAACTTTGCTCAAACAAACAAACAACAAAAAAGAACAATCTTTCAGGAGCTCCAACATATAAAACAGATGGAAGGAAGGGAACAGTCTGAAAGTCCCTGAGAACCTTGATGGCTGGGTCTCCACCTTGCCTGCTTTGGGCCTCTGAGAAATGACAACCATTACACCCCTTACACCTGTGAGGTCCTTTCCCACCTGAAAGATGCTCCTAGTCTATGAAGATGCTCACAAAGTGCCCCTTTCTGACACCGCCCCCTCCCCCCACGCTGTTACATCTACAGACATGGAACAATCTGGTAGAATGAAGTCACACCCAGGTGATCTTTCCTTTGAAGTGACTATCTTGAGTCATCCACAATAATCATAGAAAAGAAAAACCAGACTTGAATATTCTACTTTGCTTTCTCCAGAGCTGCCCCTTCTCCACCCCAAGATAATCTACAGTGTTCACTGAAATCCAGTTTCATAGCACGGGGGCGACGCTGGAGTGGGTTAGCACAACACAAAAGTTCTGGACGCCTGATCGATCTGCAGGCTCAGCATACCGGTGGGGGACCTCGTGAATGATCATCTGATCTAAAAGTTTATGTGGTCTATTATAAAAGCTATTGGAATTTACCTCTTCATATTGTACCAGCACTATGTAATTGTAATGGCTTTACCGAACGGTAAAAACAGAGCAAAATACACATCGCATAACAAGTTATGCCGTTATTAGCATCCGGCCAGTAAACCCCGGACCCGGGGTTCCTGGGATGGGCTTGATTTTATTTTCCTGTTTTTGTCCCGTTGTTGTGGAAACACCCCAAATTTAGGCATCCAAATCCTATATAATCAGGACTGCCTCTTTTATCCAGAAATAACCCCCACATCTCTGATCAGATCGTGTATGGCAGTCTTGGGTTAAACGATGCGGTCACCGTAGCTAATTCTGGCGTCCCCGGAATGAGCTGGAGCTAAGGGCCCTGGGCTGAGGCTGGTGGTCGGAAGTGGATTTCCACACACACTTCTGTCAAAGCATGAGAATTCTGACTTGAATTACTTACTCCACTCCAAGTCCAAATTGGCAACGCCAGTCAAATAAATCGGGCAAAGTATGATGGATGGTGGGATGGGTAAATGAACGGCAAGGGCTTCAGAGAAACCACCAAATTTATCTTATTTAATACTTTGTGACAAGACAGTTTGAAGTACAGTGTTGTGCGGCTCAATCAGATCCTCTTCATCTTTCATCTGACAGAGGCAGGTAAAATGGTGATGCAGAGAAAGAGTTTTTAAAGTAAGAATTGGCGTAATGAAGCTAATCGGAGAGTCCCTGGGAGGCTAGCGGCTCCTTGTTCTTACCCCATGGAGGGGAGGATGTGGGCTGTAGAATGAGGGTGCCTGGGCTGGACTGCCATGTCTACCTCCAACTGTGGGCACGTCCTCGACCTCTCTTTTCTTTTCCATAAGATGGATCTAATAATAGCACCCACCTATGGCGTTGTTGGAAGAAGGAAAGGAGCGACCGCATAGAAAGTGTCTGGGAGAGCGCCTGGCAGGCGTAAGGCATTTAATAAGCATTAGCCATTGTGATTTACTTCCAGAGAAGAAACAGTTGTAGGGGACGATTTTCACGGAGCTCCGCCTGGCACTTGCCCTCTATTTCAAAAGCAACTGTGACAATACCGAGAGCTACCCAAGCTACCGAGAACTTCAAGACAGTGAGTCCTTCTGTTTTTATCAAGATGGGGCACTTTAGGGCCCCTCTTACTCTAATTCCCCTATATCCCCAAATTCCATCTGTCTGGGAATTCACGGTCCATCATCACACAGTTAGAATCCTAGAATTTCACAAAGTCATGATCTAAGACTGAAAGGGACTAGAGTGATCAAGCATTTTTAGTGTCCCCTCCTGATTTTAGCCACCATAGAAGGTGTGGCATGGGAGGGGCAGTGGTCAGTAAACAGCTTGCTTATGACCACACAGTCCATGTGAGACCAGACCGACGGCCAGCCCCCTCCTAGAACCCTGGTCTGGGGCTGTTTTTCCCGTACTCAGTTCTACCTAGCAGGGTTATGTACATATCTGAACTTCAATAAATATTCCTTGAATGAGTGAATAAGGGAAACCAGCCTTAAATGTTTCCTATCTCCCTCCAGCCCTCCCTCCTTCCTTCCTATTTTTTTTTTTTAGTATATGTGCTGTCGAAGAGAGCACCATTCCTTCCTTCCTCCCTCTTTCCTTCCTTCCTTCCTTCTTTCCTTCCTTCCGTAGTCTCCACACCCAAGGTAGGACTTGGACTCATCACCCTAAGATCAAGAGTTGCATGCTCTATGGACTGAGCCAGCCAGGTGTCCCTTAAAATATTTGTTCCAAAAGCATTTGAGGGGTTCCTCTTGTGATTTTTTGGGGGAGGGAAATGAATTATCCTCTCAAACACTCATCTTTCCCCTCCAACTTAATTCCCAATATACATTCCAGTGTGTATCCAGGAGGGAAAAAACCCTCCATCCTGAAATTTTCACAACTTTCTTTTGAAAATATTAACTTCCAATATCATTGTCAGAAGTTATATCCTCTACTGGCTCATTTTTTTCCTCTTCTAAGTCTAATTTAAGATATTCATAGAATCGTAGCGATTAGACAAATTGTAAACGGCTGATCTAGTTCCCTCCTCCAGTTGAACCTTGACAGGGCCGGCCTCAGCCTCGGGAGGGAATTTACATGATGACGACATGATGATGTTGAAGAAAGAGAAGGAGATCTGTCTGATCAGGGTTCCTTCTGCCTGCCTTGGACCCTTTCCCTTTCTCCTCCAATCCTCCTGCATTCTCTGTGAAGCCCACTCCCAGCCCTCTTCCAGACTAAAATTCTGTTCTCCCTTTAAAAATTGTTGTAGCATTTTATTGGGACTGTTATTACACATTATCAATCACTTGTAACTTCTTAATTGTATTTAGTTATGCAAGTAATACGGAAATTAATTCAAATTGTAAAATTTCAAATGTCGTAACAATGGTTACAGATGGGTATGAATAATTGTATGACTAAAACTCTTCCTTGACAATTCCTTCAGCTCTTGTCTCTTTCAGTGGGTGTCTTTATACCCTTCCTATCTGTTTATGTGTGCTTTTTTATTTAAAAAAATGCATTGTATTATTTTGTTTTTCTTTTTGTTTTTTTATATAAATAGTACTATACAGTACGTATTATTCTGCAACTGCTTTTTTCATTAATAATTTCTCTTGGTAAACCTTTCTGTCTCAGTATATATGGGCTTACTTCATTCTTTTTAACTGTTGCCTAATCTATCCAGAAGATAGATGTACTGGATTTTATTTAGCCATTCCCTATGATGGCCATTACATTGCTTTCAGTTTCAAAACTACCAAAACTCTGCAGTGGGAGGAAATTACATAATCTGTGCACAGGTATGCCTGCTTCCCTAAATTACAGACCAAAAAATGGAATTGCTGGGTCACAGGGTGTGCCCATTATTGACTGGCTGTACTGATTGACACACCTGTTAGCTGTGTAAGAAAATAACCGGTTTCCCACTTAGCTTGCCAAGATTAATCACTTTTTTCCTTGTCTTACCTGCATATATATTTTATCTCCTAGGCTTGGAACCGAAGCTCTCTGAGAGCAGGGCCTATGTCTTCCCCATATGTGCATTGCTTCCCCCCAAACAGAGGTGTTTAATAATTGGTTCCTAGTAAATGCTTGTGGAGTGATCTCCAACCATAATCTCTGCTCATCTCTGTGCAAAAAAAATTAAAAAAAATAAAAGCGTTTACCCAGAGTGCATCTTTGAGGTTATTTCTTAAGATGAAAAACATTTTTTAAAAACGTTGGTTTAAAAGTTGGTTGGATTTACAGATATCTTTCACTTAAAGTTGCCTGCCTACAACAGGATTCCCTGGTGCTCTGCAGGCAGGAGGCAGTGAAACAGACCTGGCCGTCTTGGTCAGTAGCTAGCGGGGTGTCCCACCCACTGGGAAAAGCTTCAGAATCCCTGGGAAGTAGATAGAAGATGCGCTGGGGAGGGGAGTAAGGTCCCTCTTTGGGACATTCTGGATCCAAGGGGGAAATTCTTTTACAGAGTTCTGAAGTCGAGGAAACCATTAAGAACGTCCAAAGCACGGCAATAAATGGATCCAGATGAGGGAGACCTGTGACCGGCTACCAGAACTGGAGCGGAGTACCGGATATAAATAATTTTCAATTTGGATACAAGGGAGGTTTTAGAGGTGTGAATTACTGGATGCAAGGTAAACTTTTCCTCCAGGCAGAGCCTATATTTATTTATATGATAATCTTGGGCTAAAACGGTTCTAAAAATCCATGAGCGCCGTTCCAAATCCTGACGTTCTGAACATTCATTTGAAAAAAAAAAAAGGAAAAAAAAAAAAGAGTTTTCCAAAAGGGTAAGAGATAACTTTCAGTTAAATATGAACGACTTGAGAATTTCATGTCGGTAAATAAACTGCACAAACCCAGGCGCATTTCGCTCTTGATAACGTTTCTATTTCTCTCGCCTATTGAACGGTTTCAACAGCAACTGCGCAGCCAGGGGAGGGTGCCGTGGTGTTTGGACACAAACGAATGAGAAAAATGAGGAAACCATTTGCTAGGGCGGACTGACCGCCTGCAGGGGAGCCCCTGAGGTCTGGGGGCATAGGTGCGGACCCTGTCTGGAACTCCCCTGGGTCCACCAGCGCCACTGGACTTTACCGTCGGGGCTGCGCCGCCGCAGACACACAGCGACCGCGCTTTGGTTTCTCAGTCGGCTTCTCCTGGCGCCTTTCGGCCCTTCGCTCACCATGGGACCGGTTGCCACTACACCCCAGCAGTGACCAGGCCGAAATCAAGCCCGCGGTGGCCCAGGTCGAGGCCGCAGCAGTCCGCGGCCACAAACTGGAGAAGAGGCGCTTTTGGCCTTTTGAGGGCTGGATGCCCTTTGGCCATTGTTGGGAGGAACAAAGAGGGCAGGAGCGGAGGGCGCCCCCACGAGGCAAGGCGGGGAAGGACACCGACGGGCGCGAATTCGGCGGCGGGCGAGGCTGGCACCGGGTGCTCGGGGAGAGCGGGCTGCGAGCCCGGGGAGGCAGGGCCGGTCCCGCCCGCCGCGCCCCGCACGCGCCTCGCGCGCCGTCTGGCGCCCGCCGCAGCCTTTTCCTTCGTTGCGGCCACTTGACTTTTATCCCCTTTTTTCCTTTTATTATATTTATATATCTAATTTTTTATTTTATTTTATCATTATTTTTTTCCCGCGCAAAGCGAGAAGCGGGGACTGCCCAAGCAGGCGGCGGAGGGGCCGCCATTTCCCGGGGAAAGCGCAGCGCGCGGTGGCACCGGGCGCCCCGGAAAGGGAATCGGAGGGGAGTGCCCGGCCCCGAGCCCTCCTCCGCGCCGGCCGGGAGCTCACGGGGCTCACGGGGCTCACCCGGTTCGCGGCGCCCCGCTACCGCGCAGCGGCCCCCGGCCTCGCCCCCGCCGCCCGCGTCCCCGGCCTGACCTTCCGCGGCCCGCCCCCGGCCCCCGGCCTCCCGCCCCGGCCCCCTTGCCCCCGGCCCGCTCCCCCGCGCCCCCTCCATTGTCAGCCCGGAGCGGGCCGGCGCCCAGCCCCACACCCTCGGAGGCCCCCCCGAGCGGCCCACCGGCCCGGAGCAGTCCCCTCGGCGGCCGGGCGCCTCCCTCCTCCGCTCCGGCGCCCCGAAGTCCGCATCCCGGGAGCCCTCCGCTCCCTCCCGGGCCGGCCTCGCCGCGGCCCGCCGCTGGACCCCGCATCCCGCCGCCTCTTCCCTCCTCTCCCGGGACGCCCCCGGCTCCTCGCCGGCCGCAGCAATTTTACCGCTTCTTTCGCACCCCCGCCCCCCCCCGCGCCTTTATTTCGCAAGGAAGCAAGTTGGGCAGCTTGATTTATTAATTCTTCTCTCTTTCTTTTGCGGGGAGGGTCGGCTATCGGGGTGCGCCCGCAGGGGCCGGGCGGCGGGAGAGGCAGGGGTTCTCTCCCGCCCCAGCGCTGCCCCCGCGGCGCGTTTTGTCTCCAGACCCCGGAGCCCCCTGAACAATAATGCCATCGCCATGGCGGGCTCACCTGGTGCTGCGCCGCCTGCTCCGGGCGCCCGGTGCCCTCGGCGCGCCGCTCCCGGGGCGCAGGTTCGGCCCGCGCGGCGCCGGTGCCGGGCAGGACTCTTTGCCTTTCTTTGGGTTCTATCGGTGCTTGTCAATGGCGGCAAGCGGCAGTTCTCCGGGCCGCGGATAGTAGCGGGGGGAGGAGGAGGAGGGAGAAGGGATTGCTCCTTCTCCACATAACCACCTCTAGGAGGAGTCGCTCAGCCTCATCCCCCGCCAGCCCAAGCTCCGCGACGGGTCCGGGGCTTTCGGTGGGGCTTGATGAGCTATTGTCCTTCAGGAGCATTAATGATGAAACCGCGGGGCCTCGGCGTCGCGGGCGGATCTGCCCGCTGCGCTGAGGGCCACTCGCGAAGACGAGGCTCTCCCCAGAGCCCGGGACAGAAGCACTACGGTCACGATCCGGAGGCTTCCGACTGCGGGAGCTACCTTTGGTGGAAGAAGCCGGCGTGGGCGTTCAGGGGCCATTCTGGGGAGAGCCTTAGAAGGTGAAAGCCCGAACGGCCCCTTTCGATGGTCTCGTGTCCTCAAATAATAACAAAGAGTGTGCATGAACGTTCGTGCCCACCCCTGGGGCTGTTGCCTAGGGTGGCCGCAGCCACGGGAACTGAGACTGTGTATCCATGCCTGTGGGCTTTTTGTAAATTCAGATCAGTTTAGATTCCAGCGTCGCATAATGTTAGCAGATGTATGTTTTAGTGGGGGAGACTGTGTGCGTGGACATAATTTTCAATTAGGTTGCTTTCTCGTGTGCTAATTTGTCCTATCGAAGCAGGTATTAAGATTGGCACGAGGCTATTGTCTTAAGGACCAAATGTTAGTTTCCAGGAAATGTATTTTTCTAGGGATGTGGTGGACAATATCAGGTGTGATCACGGGATTAGTAGTAGCTCTCTTCTACTGGAAGCCATCTCCTTTGTAACTGGAGATGTTTGCCCAGTCTCCGTGGCTGGGCACAGTCAAAGGAATGTTGCAGAGAGAAACATTCACTTGCTATGGGCTATCTATGCTTCCTCTGGTTTCTGCCAAGGATTGGGGAGGCAAAATGTTGACCGCTCCAAAAAAGAGAAACCTACGGGAAAGCACAGGTTTCCACCATTGGTCAAATGGGTGCTTTTCAGAGCCTTTCCCATTTGGTAATATTGTGTACATTTGCCCCCATAAACCTGTAAATGTTTAGGCAGTGGGGAATATTGAGGGAGACTGAGAGCCTCCAATCCGCCAAGTGGGAAAGTACCCAAATGCCCAGCTGCCCTCTGCATTTACACTAGGCCGTGGAGGCTGTTGATGGAATCAGTGGATAGCACTGCAGACCAAGCGTTTTAAACATAAAAATCTGTCGACTTCCCCAAAGATCATGCATGTATCAGAAAGGTATAAACAAATCTCGGTTTGTTTAAGTCTCATACGACTTCTCAAACTGTCCTGGACACAATGGTCTCAGTTTATGGAGACTTCCTTCACTCTTCCTATTCCTTTTACCCTCTCCGTATACGACCTCACCCTTCTTTGTCTTTGAAGATACTCTCCAGGTCAGAAATCTAGTCAGGATAAAGTCCTCTTTCCCCAAGACACATATTTAAAAGGTTTGAAATTATCCCTTGGGGCATCTCAAATGGTTTCGATTTTCCTGTTCTAGAGGAAGTGCCTATCTCCCTTCTTATATAGATTTTTGGTGTGTCCATTTTTGATCAGAAATAACCTTCAGGCCAACGTTCAAAAGAGTTTGGGAGCCTTCCGGGAGTGCTTAAAAAATGCTCCTACCCCGTGACCCACTCAACCAGGCTGACTGAGATATAGTTGAATAATTCATCAATATATATTAGATTCACATTCTCTCTGTAACTTCGCAATAAAAATGGTACACGTGGTCATTTTTATATGCATTTTATGTAACTCATTTCATCCTAGCATTTTGTTATGTGCTATCTAAGAATTTACTGGTCAGCATTCTCCCATTTCCTCCTGGTTGTTTTCTTCCAATAGATGATGTAATCACAACTCAGAGAGTCAACGGGGGTATCAGCTTCATAGGACTCTTGTTCCTTGAATAGAAGGGATCATAGAGGTCACCTGCCTATATGTTATAGGAAGAAATTTTGATATTCAGGTGGGTCAGGTGACTTAAGCAAAGACCATGTGGGTGGAACTCCAGCGCACTTACCTTTACCCAGCCGAACGTCGCTTCCCCCAACTCCAAACTTCAGAGGACATATAGGGGACAAATAAGCAACCACCATGCAGATCTAGTTAAATTATATATACTTACTGGACATAATATTGTGTAGTTAAAATACATTCAAAATGGTCAACATAATTAGAAATTCATCAGTAATTGTAGGTTCTGCAGTGCCCTCTGGGTCTGTGTATCTCAGACAAAGGGAGTAATAAATAGTAATAACTAGAGTTTATAGTTACGAAATTTTTCCAGAATGCACCGTACTTTTACCCTCACTAACTCATGTAATCTTCACAGCAACTCTATGGGTTGGGCACTATTACCCTCTCTGTACAGATGGAGAAAGTGAGGCAGAGAGTGACTGTGAAACCTGCCTAGGAGGTGGTGGTTTCATGTTCATAATCCCTGTGCTAATCTGGTGGAAGGGAATGTGGGCTTTCACTTCAGGTGAAGGACTTTGGTGATCTGTCACAGGATGGCAAGTCCCTTGACCATTTCCGATACGTACACTCAAGGAATCAGCGAAAGGCCCACTTCCAGAAGGTTCGGTTGACGACCAATGCAACTGAGAACATTTTCTTAACCTTCAACCTGTACGCATGGATAACATTATGAATCAGCGGGTTGATTGTGAGTTGACTCCATCAGCGACAGGATGTCTAGCAAACATTTTACTGAGATGCAGGGCGAACTGCTTCTCCACATAGGAAGTCATGTAGCATGAT
Source organism: Spilogale gracilis (assembly GCA_004023965.1). Taxonomy (NCBI): domain Eukaryota; kingdom Metazoa; phylum Chordata; class Mammalia; order Carnivora; family Mephitidae; genus Spilogale; species Spilogale gracilis. The sequence continues at coordinate 15,788 of PITA01019489.1, read as the reverse complement.
TTAGAGATGGGAAATTAAAAAAAAAAAGAACCAACCATGCAACTAGATTCATATTCTGTGGAGTTTACTAGTCACTCCTTCACAAAGCCATCTATTTTAAAGATAGCTTCATTGATTTTGGTCCCCCAAACAGTTTTATTTTCTCATGATCCCAATTTATGATTTTGTGTCAATTGAGTGGGTGTTTATTTTCCATGATTTGTTCTAATTTAGTTCATGACACCTATTATAATTTGTGGTCATTTTACCTTTCAGAGATGTTGGTATGCAATTACCCTATTAATTTCCTGACCCTCGCCTCTTCCAGAAGGACTGTATCATGTGGGTATATATTTATATCTGGCCTACGTGAGTGTATGCATATTATGTGTATGAGATTTATATGTCCAGATTAATTTCATTTGAGAGTTTCTGCTCCCCTTTGAAGTAACTTGAGATTCCCTGGGAGTGTCATAAAAACAGATGGAAATCATTGGTTTAAGCTCTTCTTTGAATGTAAGTTAGGCAGTTCTAGATGCTGTATTAATTCCATCAAGGCAACAACTGGCATAACTTGAAATAGCAACTCGGAGGCCTGAGGTTATGAGTGCTGACCAAGCACCAGGCTAAAAAGTACCCCACCATTCTAAACACGGCTTTTAAGGAAACCCTATAACCTCAGGAACACTGGGCAATCTGACTTGAAATTTTTTATTAGCTAGAAATATACCAGGTCTTCCCCTGTGTTATATTTTGGATAGTGAACATTTGATTAACATTTAATTAAACATTTGATTTCCTTCGTCAAAACTGGCGGCTTTAGGATCTTGATCACTTAGGAAAGGAAATGATGTCTTTAAAGAAACACGTGGGCACTTATTATGCCAACAACGCCTATTCTTAGTAGCTCTGGTTAAAATGAACATCTTCATCTCCTAACAAAAGGAACATCTTAATAATCCAGGTTTTTAAGAACAGCAACAAAATATGTCCTTTTCGATGCTAAGCCCTGACCATTTGGTTCCGGGAGAGGGGGATTTACATAGTGGGTGGGTGTGTGTGCAGATGAATATCTATGTATATACATCTCTCTACAAATTTTTAAACCTTTGGCGGGGGTGTGTGTGTGTGTTTCGTGTGGCTCTGTCATGAGATGGGTCATGACTGCTACTGCAGTATACTCAGAGTTAAGGGTGATTGGGATTTTAAAGGAAATGACCAAATGTTTAGCATTTAGCCGATGACGAACTACACGGTAAAAGAAAATTAAATGTTGCAGGTTTTTAAGAGAAATATGTTATCAGCTCCAGGGATGCAAAGTTGTGGATAGGAAGAGAAGGCGCAAGGTGTCATTATTAATACAAGCAGAACCCGGAGCTAAGGGGAGTGGGCCAGTTGGGATCTTGCTGGGCTCAGTGCCAAAGCTCTCTGGGAGATCATCCCGTTACCTCCAGGCAGAGCTCTCTGCCATGGTTGTGATGGGACATGGCAGCATGCATCTAGAGAGATTGGACCTTAGCATCTGTGTTGGGAGATCTGTGCAATGTGGTCTCTCATTCAAACAAAATTGCTCTTTACAATTTAGACCCATTCTAGAGAATGGGGGCACAGATTTTCCAAATCCACAAAAGCAGAACACCATAGTAAAACTATAATTTATTTATACAAATGGTGTGTTTTTACAAAGGCCATCTGTCAGTTGACTCTCTGATCTAAAACAAATCTGTTTGTTCCCCCAAAAGAAATAACATGTCTGTTGAAAAAGGATTTATGGACGACAGGCTGCCCAATCCACCAGCCACTGGTATAATAGCAACTATTTATGATATATTTACTTCTACAGGAGTGCCGTGAGTGGAAACTATTACTTGTAAAGTATGGCAATTAATTTTCATTACCTCGAAGCCAAGAAATGGAGCCCAGTTGCATTTATTAAGATTACTGTATGAAAAACATGTTTCTTCTGGGGGAAAAAAATCCAAATAAAAGCACTCTGGAGAGCTTTGGGCACGTGGTAGCCCACTGCTCTGATGGGTGGTGGTGGAGACGTGGACATGTACTCAAGTACTGGGCTCGTTTGTGGAGCACAAGGGGGCAAATCATTATTGAATGACCCTGGCCACTTGATCTCTAGGCACCATCGGTGGCTCTTATTGGAAATTAGATAGTACTAGTGATACTAAAAGGACTCTAGGCTGGGAGAGAGAAATGGAAGAGGAGAGAAGGTCCCCTGTTCCCATCTCCTGTACACAAAGTGACACTCAAGTGAATATTTATTAATATTTATTCCCAAATGGAATCTAATATTTTCTAATAGGCACTGTCTGCAAGAAACCGGACCAGGTCACACGAGCGGTATGAAGAGGTTCCTCTTCTCAGGAAGCTTGCCGTCCACCTGATAACTGAGGGCATGGCAGCAGGTACAGAAATCACCTTGAAATTATCAATGCAAAACTGTTAACAAGGGTTAGGAGTTACCTTGTCTCTGAACACCTTTCTTAAATTGACATCAGTTCTTACATGTTGGTGTTCCAAAGCATTCTTAAAATGAGCTAAACCAGGTTTCCCCCTCAAATGTTTTATTTTATTTAATTTTAATTATTTTTTGGTTTTCAGACTTTTTAAAAAAATAGGTAATAATGAACAAAATAAAAAAATACTTAGGTGGACAATCTATAGGGTCCGTTCCCCTGTACCCCTAGGCAGTCAGCTGCCCTCTCCAACGTGAAGTTACGTTTCTTGGGTGTCCTTCCAAGCATGTACTCTTCTCCCTGTTTGTGGACAGAGGTTTACCTGTCTTCCCTGGACTCTGGATGAGTCTTAGTACTTAGTCCTTCAGGGGACAGGCATAGCACATGTGCTGTTCTTTCTGAGGTCTCAGGCAGAAGAGGGGATGCAGAGGCTCAGAGACAAGACACGCGTGAAGGTATAGATTTGGGACCTCCCGCCTGTGCCGCAAAGCGAAAGACCGTCATCTCCAGACCTAAGAAAGTCCTCACCTGACATCAGTCAAACCTCAGGGACACATCCAGCACTGAAATGTGTTTTGTCTCTCGGGCTGACAGTCCAGAATCCCACGTCTGTGAAGATAAGAAGATAAGAGGACCCTCCCTTTATTTTTGATGGATCGATCCTTGGAGATGCCCAGATGCCGCTCGGCTTTATTACCCACAAACACCTCCCAGTAATGGAACTAGAGATCAAGCGGGCACTGCCTTGGATGCCCATTATGTGGGCAGGTGTCTCAGGAGCACTGGACTGAGTCTGTTTGCCTCCAAGCTCCACACTGCAAAGGGCATCAGAAATGATGAGGTGGTTTTTGGTTGGGCTCAAATCCAAGGGCATTTCTACTTGGGACCTCTGCATCTGGGCTCACGGGCAGGGTCGTCTTCACGTAGGGCTGCTGCTCTCTGGTTGGGCCATCATGTTTCCCATCAGGAGGCTGGCCTCAGCCCAGCCCTTGGGGGAATCTGAGCATAGCACTGCTCTGGGCGATGCACGGGCCAGAGGTTGAGACAGCCAAGGCGTGCTAGGACTGTGGGTTAGTGGGACTGGGGGCAGCTCATGGCTTCCTACAGCCCTTTAACTGTGGCTTCCTCAGCTCTGGTTTTCAGAAATTGCCTGCCCCTCTCCTACCCTGTATAGAGGAACTCTTGCGTCTACTCCTGGGCCTCAACACCACTCCCTGCCTCACATGATTATTCCTTGCGTTTCGTATGGGTTGGGAAACAATAACCAAGGAGAGAGCAGAGGGGGTTCACGCTAAAGGAGACTCAGTCACTCATACCTTTGCTATTCATGGAGGTTCCCACCTCAGTTTCTTTCTTTCTTCCTTCCTCCTTCCCTCCGTTTCTTCCTTCTCTCCCCTTTGAAACTCTTAGCTTGGGTTCTTGGACACTTGAGGGTCCACCAGGAGGAGTCAGGGCTCCTGGAAGAAACTGGGGTTCTGGAATGTTTGGTGTCAATGTGCATTTCTGTTGAGAAGACCCATCTTATGTTTTGGAAGGTCCTCAAAGGGATTCCACCACCGAAGTTAGCTAATGCTGACTCCGTTTTCACACCTTGTCCCAGGTTCCTGTCCTCATCAGATGAGCTTTGGCTCCATTGTTATGAGAAAACGTCATTCCTCCCTTTATAGGAGAGGTGGACAAACGTATTCCATACTGGGCACCAGAGTGAATATGTCAGGCTTTTATGTCATGAGGCAAAATGGAGGTTAATATATAGGTACTCATGTAAGAAGAGAGAAAAGAAATTTTCATAACCATTTTATTGATAAAATGTTGGCTATAATAGGAGTAGAATACAGTTTTTGGGTTTTTTGTTTGTTTGTTTGCTTATTTGTTTTGTAATGCAGGTCTCCAAATGAGAAGAATGGAATTCTATCTTAGGAGTGGTAACAATTGTCATAACAGGGGTTCAAATTTGTGTTTGCAGTCATCACAAGCAGCTGCAAATGTTCAACTGTTAATGCATCCCAACTAATCCAGCACCTGTGTTCAAACCGCCGTATTTAACAGGAGGAGATCCTTCATTACATGCAGAAGAGATTTCTTTTCTTCTTCGCATAAAGGGAATGAATGGCTCAGGGAGGGTCAGCAGGTGGAAAAAGAAACACACCTCTCTGTTGGGGGAGGAGGTGAACTGTTGGCACACCACCATGCTTCCAACCTGTTTTATTGGTGTCCACACCATTCATGGAAGGAAAAGGAGCTTAGAGATGGAAGACGGGGCCCAGTCCCAGCTCCTCCAGTGTGTGACCTTGGGCAAGAGATAGAATCTCTCTGGGTCTTAGTTTCCTCGGCTATAAAATGATAATAACATTTAAGAATGGGGGTGGGATAGGGAGTGGTTACCAAATTCTGCTTTGGTAACTGGGAATTACGTCTTTAAAGAGTTGCTCTAAAGTGAACCTAAAATGAATCTTTAAAATGAATGTTACTTAATATATAAGCTTAATGTGTTATAATATCCCTAGCCTTTATTTATTGAACACTTTGCACGTGCCTGGGACTGAAAAGCACTTCAATAATGGGAATGAGGTTAATACTGATAAATGCAATTGCTTGCTTACCATGTGCCATGTACGGCTCACTGTTTCCAGGCACCAGCTGATACGCTCATAGGAACCCCTTAGGACAGCTCCATTACCAGCCCATTTTACAGATGAGGACAGTGAGGCGTGGGTGGTCCCACAGTTTGCCCAAGGCGGGGGTTTACACCTACCTACGCCCACTGGAGGCTTTGCTCTTTGCTGTTTCTTCATTTCTTTCCACCTTTTCATGAAATAGTGTATCTGATTTTTAGAAAAGATTTTCTTTATTTATCTGACAGAGAGAGAGAGAAGAAAACCCAGGGGGAGCAGCAAGCAGAGGGAGAGGGAGAAGCAGGCTCTACGCTGAGCAGAGAGCCAGGGGAACCCCATCCCAAGATCCTGGGATCACGACTTGAGCCAAAGGCAGGCGCTTAAACGGAGCCACCGGGACACCCAATTATCTGATTTTTTTTTTAAATAAACTCTGTGCCCAACCTGGGGCTTAAACACACAAGGGGGAGAACAAGAGTCATGTGCTTCGCCAACTGAACCAACCAGGCGCGCCCCTTGTGTCTGGTTTTTTAAATGAAAAATTAAAACCAAGCAGGTGAGATTAGAGAACCACAACTGGATCTTAAGCAAAACTTGTTTCTAACTTGAAGCTTACTATTTCGAACCCACGGTCACCACGCGGTTTAGGATCGTGAAAGAGGACATGCGGTCATCCACTCCGACTCCCACCCCCTCCCAGCATGGGAATTCTGTATGTGACAGCCTGGCAGGTTGGTGGTCACTCAGCCTCTGCTCTAACGCCTTAGCGGCGGAACTGAAAGTTTTAGGGCTTCATTAGGCTGCCCGTGCCATTGTTCAAGAATTTTAACAACGCGGGTTTTCAGACTCAAACCCAGCATATGCTTGCCTTTGCCATGCCCAAGCCATCAAGTGCTGGCGGGATCTCTCTCTGGCTCTCATCGCCCTCCCTTCCCTCTTCCTCCAACCCCTTTGGTAAAGAATTTCAATGAAAATGGCATTTGAGCTGAGAGAGGCGGGTCATGTGGGAAGTGAGTGTGTGGGTGGAGGTGAGAGCCGGAGGACCAGAGGCAGGTCGAAGGAGGGCCAGGCGCGGTGTGGCCAGTGTCCCAGCCCGTGGGCCCCTGGGTGTTCTCCGGAGCCGGCAGGTGGAGGCACTAATGTAGGGAGCCTTGGACACAAGGGTGAGGGCTTGGTCTTTGTGTTAGCAGGGAGATGCTTCTTATGAATAGGGGAATGGACAGTCTGAGCGCCATGCCTTGGGGCTACGCCCCCCCCCCCAACTGGGGCCTGCACAGTGGATGGCCCAGCTGGGAGCCTCTGGAACAGGGACGGACCCTTCCCAGCATGCCGTAGCAGGTGCCCCAGTCCTCTCATCCACAGGATCCTCTTTCTCTTTGCACAGTGGGATTTTCTTTCTCCCCACCATATCACCGGACTGATGATTGCATTTTTAAAAACTAAGGAGGTACATCAAAACAAGCATTTTGAATGAAAAGAACAGTCTTTGCAACGACTCATTGCAATTTATCTGGGGCACATTCTTCCTTTGGTCTTCCAGCTTGCCTTCTCTGGGAGTATCTCCGGCAAGAGGTACACTTAGGTCCCAGCCTCAGAGAGAATTTGTTTTCTAACTTTGTCTTTGCGTGTCCAAAGTTACATAGCCAGCTAGTGGCCTGGCAGGCGTCAGAACTGGGGCTTTCTGATAGAGAGCCCCAGGTTTTTCCACTCCCCCTAAGGCTCCACTGAATCTCACCAGCGGTCTGGATATGTGCGTGTGTACAAACATGTGCGTGTAGAGTATGTACAGAATATTGTATTACCACGTCAAAGGCTGGAGTAAACTCCAAACAATTCCACATAAGAAATTTACAGTTGGATTTTATGTAGAGGAATGAAAACCACCCAATCTCTTTACTGACTCATGCTTATTTTCATAATAAAGATATTTTTCAAAGAGGCAGACAGAGTAGATGTGCCGAGAATCTTACGGTATAGTCATAGACGTTATGACTGATAGACATGTCCTTGCCCATTTTCCTGAAGAAATGATCTCCCCTGCACGAGGTGACAGCAGCTTGTTCTTTGAGACCCGTTCTGTCGGTAGGATCGGTTTTCTTTCCAGCACACCATGCTGGCCCTCTCTGGTGCTTTCATCCAGCTCATTAGATGAGGGTGTTCTCCACTCTGCTCTGTTTGATGATCGTGAAATTGAGTGTTCCCAAATAGTCTGACAAGTGAGCAAGAAGAACCTTATTTGGAGCCAGAGGGGATGGTCACAATTAAGATCTTTAAGAACTTTCAAACAGACGTCCCTGCGGAGTGGCTCTGACAGCTGCTGCTCGCTGAGATGGGAAACCATTGGCGCAGAACCACCCAGTTCTGAACAGCGGGGTTTCCTACTCTATTCCAAAGTGTTTATTTCTTTTCATGGTGGCTGCTGAAATGCAGGCTCTAGGAATCTTGCTTTAAATGTGCCACTGGGGACCCTGGGTTATTAAGGGTTATTGCTAGTGGTCTTCTGTCTAGGAAATGACTGGAATTCTCCATTATGCATTTTTGAGCTGGCTCGGAGGATTGCATGGACTACCATGCAGTGATGTCTATGTTGCTCTGGTAACTCACAGAATCATTTGCAATGTGAATTATGTTGAGGACATTATAGTACATAACCCAAAGAAGCAAATGTCCAGGTACCAGATGCTCTCCAGTTTTTTTCTTAGAATAAATTCTTTTTTATTTTTTATTTTTTTTTTTAAGATTTTGTTTATTTGACAGAGAGAAACACAGCGAGAGAGGGAACACAAGCAGGGGGAGTGAGAGAGGGAGAAGCAGGCTTCCCACAGAGCAGGGAGCCCGATGTGGGACTCGATCCCGGGTCTCCGGGATCATGACCTGAGCTGAAGGCAGTCGCTTAACCAACTGAGCCACCCAGGCACCACCCTTAGAATAAATTCTGTAGACTAATCCTCACATGCCAATGTTTCTACTTTCCAAGAAGAATGGGTGTTCAGATTACCTTAGCTCGCACTTCCATATCCTTCAAAGGGTTACGGGTATTCATGATTCAGTTGAATGAATAGACCCCAGTGCCTCTTTTGGGACTATTTAACATTTTCTTATATGGTCCAAGGTTAGGTTAAAAAAATCCCAATTTTTCTATATCAAAAACTAATGATGTACTGTATGTTGGCTGATTGAATTTTTAAAAAATCTCAATTTTTGAATTCCGTCACCATGAAATAAATTCCATGTTCCACGTAGTGAGAGCACAGGACATCCCACATTCTTCCTTTTCACATTTCTGCATATCTTTTTTTTTTTTTATAATCAGTAATCAAACTGGGCATCCTTTAAAAACAAAGCAACCTCTAGTCCCTTTGCTTATCTTTTGAATGCGTGAGGTGTTTCCCTGGGAAATGCTATGAGGCTGATATTTTATGCGGCTAATCTTACTTGACTCAACCCTAATCATTCACAAACAACAGATGTTCATGGTATATTTTTCACTTTCCCGCTTGCTCTGTGAGCAATTACGTTTATAGTAGGCTGTGCCTTTTTCAGGTCCTCAGATTTCTGCACAAACCTGTATTTTCCTCTTTCTGATTTTTTTTCTCCCTTGGGATACAGTGTTTTGCTGAGGTTAGAGGTTTGGGGTAGTCTCCCTTTAGGTTTGTTCTTATTTAGGGATACAACTAATTCAGGCATAATGTTTCTGTCAGATGAAATTTCGAGGCACTCTGTATTTCTGTCTGAAATGCTGAAAACACAGAATCTTTCCTCAGAATTTATAAGTGCAATATGAAGACTCCTGTTCACAACGCACCACAAGATCTGGACGATGCTAGCAGCCCCTAGAGAAACCCCCCGGGGAACTGATGGTCAGCTCTAGTTTTTTCATAACTGTTCCTCATCCCTCCTCTCTTGGCCAAATATGATTATTAGTTAGAATAAGAGATGTGTAAACATGTGATTTTAACTATCAATTCTGTCTTTAATTCAGTTCTGTCCCTGAAAGTTTTTGAAAGTCTACCCCTTACTAGATTCTGATTGCTAGCCCACACTAGTCTAGAAAGGAGTGGGTAGGGCTGATGCGATCGCAGCAAAGAAGCCAAGATAGCGAAGTGAGTCCCAAGGTATGAATCTTGGTCCTGAGGACAGTAAACACAATTTGTGGATTAAGTATTTCCATTCTAAGTGTTTACTCATTTTATTTTTTCCTGATTGCAAAAGTGAATCATATTTATTGTTAGAATTTTACAAAAAATAGAAAAATTGTCACCATCTTTAATCTCAACATTCACAAAATAACCATTGCTGACACTTTATTTCCTACCCTTCTTGTCTTTTTCCTAAGCCTGTCATCTATATTCTTCATAAAAAATTTACTACAGCGGCACCTGGGTGGCTCATTTGGTTGGGTGTCTGACTCTTGGTTTCAGCTCAGGTCATGATCTCATGGGTCGTGGGACTGAACCCCGCATGGGGCTCCACATTCAGAGGGGAATCTGCTTGAGATTCACTCCTGCTGCCGCCCACCCTGAGTGCGCGCGCTCTCTCTCTCTCTCAGATAAATAAATTAACCTTTAAAACAATTTAAAAATTGGTCTATATTCTTTTAGAAACATCATATTATAAAATAAGAGTGATAGGGGTGTCTGGGTGGCTCAGTGGTTAAATGTCTGCCTTCGTCTCAGGTCATGATTCCAGGTCCTGAAATCGAGCCCCTCATCATACTCTCTGCTCAGCAGGAAGCCTGCTTCCCCCTCTCTCACTCCCCCTGCTTGTGTTCCCTCTCTTGCTGGGTCTCTCTCTGTCAAATAAATAAATAAAATCTTTAAAAATAGACAAAACAAAATAAAACTGATGTATAAGAAGATGACATGAATGTATAGCTTTAATATCAGATATCACAAGGTGAACATTCTTAAAACCAGTATCATATGAAGAAATAGATCTACCCCATCATCATCTCAGCCCCCTCACTTGCTACAAAAGTAACTACTATTCTAGTTTTTTTAAATTTTTTATTTTTAAAAGACGATTTTATTTATTTATTAGACAGAGAGAGAGGGAGAGGGAGAGAGAGCACACAAACAGGGGAAGCAACAGGCAGAGGGAGAAGGAGAAGCAGGCTCTCCGCGGAGCAGAGAGCCCAACGCAGGCCTCGATTCCAGGACCCTGGAATCATGACCCGAGCAGAAGGCAGAGGCTTTAACCCACTGAGGCACCCAGGCGCCCTCTCTACTATTCTAGTTTTTATCATCCACAACATTTTATCATTTACGGCTTCTATATATGTTATAAGCCCCATTGTACATTGTTATTATTTTCTCATTAAACAGTCAATGATCTTCTCTATTTACCCAGGTATTTACCATTTCTGTTGTTATTCCTTTGTCTTGATCCAGATTTCCATCTGTTATAATTGTCCTCTCACCTGTAGGACTTCCTTTAACATTTCCTCAAGTGCAGGTCTGTAGCCAATGCCTCCTTTCAGCTTTTTTAATATTGGAAAAAAAAGCTTGACTTCACTTTTGTTTTTGAAAGACATCTTTTTCTTTCTGGGTGTAATATTAGAGGATCATTGTGTTTGGCGTTGTTGAGTACTTTTAAAAGTGTTACTCCATTTTTTCTCTGGCTTGCATTGTTTCCATTCAGAAGTGAGTCGTGTTCTTATCTTCATTCTTCTGGCTGTTTATAATATTTTTATCGTTATCATCTGTTTTAAGCAATCTGATTGTTATATGCTTCCGTAATTTTCTTCTTGTGGCTTGTGTTTAGGTTCATGGAACTTCTTGAATCTGTGGGTTTGATAATTCCGATAAAATTTGGAGAAACTTCAGCCATATTTCTTCAATTAGTTTTTGCTCCTCCCCTGTGCCCTGTACCTTTAGGGGCTTCAAATGGCATCTTTTATGCTGCGAGAACTTATCCCATTACTCACCGATGCTCTGGGGTTTTTGGCTCTTTTCAGTCTTTTCTCTATGTGTTTCATTTCGGATAATTTCTATTGCTATGTCTTGAACCTCTTTTTTTCCCCTACAATGTCTAATCTGCTGTTCCTCTTGCTCCATATGCTTTAAAAATTTATGATGTTGCAGTTTTCATCTCTGCGAGTTCATTTGGGTCTTTATGCTACTTTATTGAACACAAGGACTGTCATAATTGTTTTAGGTTCTTGCCACTGAATTCTACTTGTATCACTGCTGCATTTCCTTATCATGGGTCACATTTTCCTGTCCTTCCCATGCCTGATAATTTTTTTTTTAATTGGTTGCAGATATTGGCTCCAGATAGTTTAACATGTAGGGTGCTGGATATTTTGCATTCCTGCAAATATTCTTTTTTTTTTTAAAAAAAGATTTTATTTATTTATTTGAGAGAGAAAGAGTGAGAGGGAGCACGAGAAGGGAGAAGGTCAGAAGAAGAAGCAAACTCCCCGTGGAGCTGGGAGCCCGATGTGGGACTTGATTCCAGGACTCCAGGATCATGACCTGAGCCAAAGGCAGTGATTTATCGAGCTGAGCCACCTGGGCGCCCCTCTGCAAATATTCTTGAGTTCATTTGGGGAACTTGGTCAAGTGACCTGAAAAGCATTTTGTTCACTCCAATGAGACTTGCTTTCCAGCTTTGTCATGAGGGATCAGAGCTGTTTTTTGTTTTAGGGCTGACTTCCGGGCACTACTGCACACATCATGAATTGTAGGGGTTTGCTGCCCTGGTTGGTGAGACCATGGACATGTCCCGCTTCTGGGTGAGATCCAGAAATTGTTCACCTTGCTGTTTTTGAGTGGTTCTTTCCCCAGATTTGGGTAGTTACTGTGTCTGCGAGCTGCTCAAGTACTCCAGGCTTCTGGGGCGTCCTCTGTGTGCTCCTCTCCTCCCCTGTACTTCACCACGTGGCCTCCTTGAACTTCTAGCTTGGTCTGTTCCACTCGGGAAGACTGAGCAGGGCGCCTTGTCCCTGCCTGCTGGACCTGATGTTTTCTCCAGGCAGGACGCTGGGGCAATGGTAGAGCCCATTTCCTTTGTTTCCCTCTCTCAGGGATCACTGTCGTGCCGTCAGATAGCCGGTGTCCAAAACCAGGCTTTCCTCCTGTATGTTGTCTCATGTCTTAGTTATTTCAGGCAGGAAGATAAATCTGGTCCCTGTGACTCCATATTGATGGGAAGCAGAAGTCCCTATCCTGACTTTTAGAGTGATTGCTTCCTTATGCTTCTTAGTAGTTTTATCACCCAAATGCACATCTCTAGAAACCGTACTTTAGTATTGCTCATTAAAAAGTGATCAGATAACTTTTAAATCTCTTTTAAGATACAGAATCCTTCACCATGCCTTTCCCTTCTCCGTTTCATTGAATCTGTGGAAGAACCAGACTATTTGGCCTCCAGCTTCTCACACCACGGATTTTTGTTGCTGCATTTTTTGTGGCACAGTTTAACACCTGGCTTTCGTCTCTTGCATTTCCTACAAATGGGCCACAGATCCAGAGGTTTGGTCAGATCTGAGTTCAGTGTCTTTGGCAAGATTACAGTCCTGCTCTCTTCCACCAGGAGGCACATAATGTCTCATCTTCTCTCTCTTTGTGATGTTACATTAATGCTTAATGCCTACATTTATTCGTTCACTGAGGATTGCTAAATGGTGATATTCTAATTCTTTAATTTCTTCTTCATTTTTTAGATGGAGTACCTTTATAAGGAGACACATAGCCTCATTACTATTTGATTACCCAGGGTACAGTTTATCTGGAAAAGCTGAATAAATGATTCATTTAAGATAATGAATTGGTTTCATATTATTCTCTCAAAATGACCCATTAGTTTTTTAAAAATCATCTTTAATAACATTATTAACTCATTGGCTGATGGGTTTTAATCAATTGTAATTATTATCCTTCCGGAAGCTTAAATTGTCCCGTCTTTTGTTGGGGGTAGCCCCTTCAAATTGGCTCTCAGTCCTTTTAACACCTTAATAGCTAGGAAACCGCCTCTCTAGCTAGAGTGAGGAGGTGTTCCAAGCTCGTCTTGTGCAGATCTCTTGCAACAACCCAAGAGTAGAAACTAAAGAAGCTCTTGTTTCTTTTTGTGGAAAACTGTATTTCCACAATCAGAGTGTAGGGGTCAATCACTGCTAGTAGATCGGTCATTGTTTTCAAGCTTCTTTAATGAACAGAACTAAATTGTGTGTGCGCGTGCGCATACACACACACACACACACACACACACACACGAGAGCCTTTAGGAGATCTGGACTGTTTTCAAACATCTCATGAATTTCTATGGATTCCTCTGTTTCATAGCCACAGACTTGTGAAATTTAACCTCCTCTCCATGATGTCTGTGTCTCCTCTCTTTCATACCACGACTCCTGATTCTCAAGGACACAAGAGGTGCTAGAATTAAGACATTCTGCAATTACTCATTTACTTTATCTCTCACTCAAACCAAATACTTTTGGGAAAGTAATCATGATGCTTCTACCACAAGTGCTATTACTAAGAGTAACAAAAGTACTTTTTTAATGTAGTCTTACCATTTTTTAAATTAATTTTTATTTTTTCCATAATCCAGCCACCCTGTCCCTCTCCCCACCCTCCAGCAAACCTCACTTTGTTTCCTAAGATTAAGAGTCTCTTATGGTTTGTCTCCTCTGTGGTCCCATCTTGTTTCATTTTTTCCCCTTCCTACCCCCCACAACCCCCTCCTGCCTCTCAAATTCCTCATAGCAGAGAGACTATATAATTGTCTTTCTCTGATTGACTTATTGTGCTTAGCATAATACCCTCCAGTTCCTTCCACGTCATTGCAAATGGCAGGATTTCAACCTTTTGATGGCTGCATAGTATTCCATTGTATATATACACACCACACCTTCTTTATCCATTCATCTGTTGATGGACATCTAGGTTCTTTCCATAGTTTGGCTGTTGTGGACATTGCTGCTATAAACATTGGGGTGCATGCACCCCTTCGGATCACTGCATTTGTATCTTTAGGGTAAATACCCAGTAGTGCAATTGCTGGTTTGTAGCGTAACTCTATTTTCAACTTTTTGAGGAATCTCCATACTGTTTTCCATAGTGGCTGCACCAGCCCTCCCTGGAGGAGGGCTCCCCTTTCTTTGCATCCTTGCCCTTTTTTGCGTGTCTGTTGACCATTTGGATGTCTTCTCTGCAGAAATGTCTGTTCATGTCTTTTACCCATTTCTTGGTTGGATTATTTATTCCTTGGGTGTTGAGTTTGATAAGTTCTTTCTAGATTTTGGATACTAGCCCTTATCCGATATGTCATTTGCAAATATCTTCTATTCTGTCAGTTGTCTTTTGGTTTTACTGACTATTTCTTTTGCTGTACAAAAGCTTTTGATCTTGATGAAGTCCCAATAGTTCATTTTTTCCCTTCCTTTCCTTGCCTTTGGCAATGTTTCTAGGAAGAAGTTGCTGTGGCTGAGGTTGAAGAGGTTGTTGCTTGTGTTCTCCTTAAGGATTCTGATGGATTCCTGTCTCTCATTGAGGTCTTTCATCCATTTTGAGTCTATTTTTGTGTGTGATGTAAGGAAATGGTCCAGTTTCATTCTTCTGCATGTGGCTGTTCAATTTTCCCAAGATCATTTGTTGAAAAGACTGTCTTTTTTCCATTGGATATTCTTTCCTGCTTTGTCAAAAATGAGTTGACCATAGAGTTGAGAGTCCATTTCTGAGCTCTCTATTCTGTTCCATAGATCTATGTGTCTGTTTTTATGCCAGCACCATACTGTCTTGATGTATATAGTTTTGTAATAGAGCTTGAAGTCTGGAATTGTGATGCTGCCAACTTTGGTTTTTGTTTTCAACATTCCTCTGGCTATTCGGGGTTTTTTAGGTTTATTCGTTCCATTTCTTTGAAAAAAAAAAAACCAAACGATGGTATTTTGATAGAGATTACATTAAATGTGTAGATTACCTTAGGTAGCATAGACATTTTCACAATATTTGTTCTTCCAATACATGAGCATGGGATGTTTTTCCATTTCTTTCTGTCTTCCTCAATTTCTTTCATGAGTACTTTATAGTTTTCTGAGTATAGATTCTTTGTCTCTTTAATTAGGGTTATTCCTAGGTATCTTATGGTTTTGGGTGCAATTGCAAATGGGATTGACTCCGTAGTTTCTCTTTCTACTGTCTTGCTATTGGTCTATAGATATGCAACTGGTTTCTGTGCACTGATTTTATATCTTGACATTTTACTGAATTCCTATATGTTCTAGCAGTTTTGGAGAGGAGTCTTCTGGGTTTTCCACATAAAGTATCATATCATCTGCAAAGAGTCAGAGTTTGACTTCTTCTTTGCCAATTTGGTTGCTTTTTATTTCTTTTTGTTATCTGATGGCTGAGGGTAGGACTTCTAGTACTATGTTGAATAGCAGGGTGATAGTGGGCAGCCCTGCCATGTTTCTGATCTTAGGGGAAAAGCTCTCAGTTTTTCCCCATTGATAATTATATTCACTGTGGGTTTTTCATAGGTGGCTTTCATGGTATTAAGGTATATGTACCCTCTATCCCTAAAATGTGAAGAGTTTTGATCAAGAAAGGATATAGTACTTTGTCAAATGCTTTTTCAACATCTATTGAGAAGATCATATGGTTCTTTTTCTTTCCTTTATTAATGTACTGTATCACATTGATTGATTTGCGGATGTTGAACCAAACTTGCAGCCCAGGAATAAACCCACTTGGTCGTGGTGAATAATCCTTTTAAT